>JAECUM010017089.1:0-29741 GCA_016617855.1 Megalonaias nervosa | reverse complement strand
TTTGAGTGATGTCAGAATCATGTGATCTCTGAAAGTGGATTAAGATTTTCTAGTGTTCAGGCTGGTTTGAACTGTTATGACACATGTGACTGTAATATAAGTGTACTAAAACATCAGAACTAGTTGAGACAAAAATTCATTTGTTTAAAAAGCTCATTTTGTCACATGTTGTTATAAAAATTCATGTAATTAGTAACTGATTATGTAAAAATAACAATAATTAATGGTTTGCCATGTGCAAGAAATTTGATGATGTACTGTGAACTCATGCCTAATCTTGGAACACTCAGTCTTTGCCCTCATATGAAGTCTTAAACACTCAGCCTTGGCCTTGGCTCTTGTGTTCAATCTCTTTACACTTGGCCTTTGACCTTGTGCTCAATCTCTTTACACTTAGCCTTTGACCTTGTGCTCAACCTCTTTACACTTGGCCTTTGACCTTGTGCTCAATCTCTTTACACTTGGCCTTTGACCTTGTGCTTGATCTCTTTACACTTGGACTTTGACCTTCTGCTCAATATCTTTACACCTGGCCTTTGACCTAGTGCTCAATCTCTTTATACTTGGCCTTTGACCTTGTGCTCAATTTTTTAAACTTAGCCTTTGCCCTCATGCTCAGTCTTTAAACACTCAGCCTCTGGCCTCATGTTCAATCTCAAATGGGCAAACTGAGGTTAAAAATAAGAATGATTCCACCAAACTCTGATTGGCTGGCGTTTCTGTAAATTATCATTAAGAGGTCTTCAGACTTACGTTGAGAATCCAAGCTGTCTACAAATGACCTGAGCTGTTCTCTGATTGGCAAGGTCATCACAAATGGTTCCCCATGATCCAGAATGGAACACCTCCACCCTACCTTCCGTTGGTACCAATCCACCAACTAAACGTAATGGACTCTGTGTAGTGGCAGCTAAGAATATGAAAAAAATGATTTTGATGAACATTCACTTTATGTGACTTAGAATGTAGTGTCTTATCACTGAAGAACATCGTAATGCATACTCCCTGCACTCTTCCTGCATGATGATGCATACTCCATACACATTTCCAACAAGATGATACATACTCCCCGTACTTTTCCTACAAGATAATGCATATTCAATGCACATTTCCCATGAGATGAAGCACACTCCATGCACACTCTCCACAAGATAATGCATACTCCATGCACACTTCCCACAACATAACACAATCTATGCACATTTCCCACAAGATAATGCATACTCCCTGCACAATTCCCACAAGATAATGCATACTCAATGCAAATTTCTCATAAGATGATGCATACTCCACAGACACTTCCCACAAGATGATGCATACTCCATGCACATTTCCCACAAGATGATGCATTATCCCTGCACACTTCCCACAAGATAATGTATACTCCATGCACATTTCCCACAAGATAATGCATACTCAATGCACATTTCCCACAAGATCATGCATATTCCCTACACATTTTCTACATAATGTTATCACAAGAAAATCTACTACAATCTATTATTCTCCACCAGCTGGTATAACATGAGACAATAGCATGATAAGTGCTTCTTTAGAATGTTACAGGATAGGCTAAAAAAGATTAAAACTTATGAATAATCATCCTTTATTTCTGTAGTCTAGAAAGGACAATGGCACAGAACTTGCATAAACTTCAGGGACTCCAGGTTAAATTCCCAGAGCCATCATGTGTAAGTGTTGGCAACATCCAGTTGATATCACTATCTGGACCTAACCAGATCACATCAGTAGAGATAGGATCAAAATATTGGTCTGTGAGTCAAAGAGGTAAACTTCCTTATAAACTGTTTAAAATCAGTTTGATAATTTTTTTTATTTTGTATGGTTGAGTTATACTTTTTTGAGATGCATACCAATTTTTCAGGAGTAGGCACATAGGATTCAAGAAAATGAAAGTGTAATGAAATGAATGAACATACAAATGAACATACAAAATACAAATCAAACACAATAACATTGGCAGGGAGATAATAGATGTCATGGAATATCAAAGATTCTTTATCATGTTGATTCTGTGTCTGTGGGTGTGGGCATCCCTGACCTGAGAGGGATCTAGAATTATACATCACTGCTCAAAACAAATTAAGCTGAACAGGTAAAAACTCACCTCCACATACAACACCTGCATCTTCTGAGTGGTCACAATTATTAGATCCCCAATCTCGATGTCCACAGGCTACAATGCTTGTTTCAGTCCCATTACAGGTGACATCATCTAGCCAGATCTGACCTGTACCACGCCCAAAGAATGAAGCAGTCCGTGCTCTTGCTTGATATCTAAATACAAGATATCTTTTACTCAATTCTATTTAAGAATGTTGATTATCCTGACCACCTGAGAGATAGTGACATTGCCCAGATAAATTTCATCCAAATAATTGTTGTTGTGGGCTTAATGGCATTTTCAGCACATGATAGGCTATACATGGCTGACAGTATAACTTGTGGAGGAATAACCCAGGAAAACAATGGGAAGATCCACTGATCTAAGGGAAGCTACTGGAAAGCTTTCTCACATACCCATATAGGCCAAGTCTGAGACTTGAACCCACACAGACAGAGGTGAGATGGCAGTGATCGGTAAAGGCACTTTAGACCACTCAGCAACCTGGGGCCCATATCATCCAGATAAATGATTAGTTACAATTCATTTGTCCATGCATGTAAAAAAAAAAAAACCAGATAAATGATCTCCAGATACTAGAGACTTTGCTGTTCAGGATTTGTTGGGGGAGTATTGGAAATGGGCCCTTTGCCCATAATTTTCAGGAAAATAAGCTAACATATTGGGAACAATATGACAATATTAATAAATAAGACAAAATGTTTTTTAAAAAATGGATATAACAGGAATAATATGACAATAATGATAAATAAGACAAAATGTTCTTAAAAATGTGGACATATAAGCGTAATATTTCAAGTGTAAAACAATATTGATCACTGTGCACAATTTGAAAATGTTTTGGGGGACAGGGTCTTATTATCATCCCCTAAAAATATCTATATACATTCATATTATAATTCATCATTGAAAAATCTAAAGAAAGTATCATATAATAAAGCAAGAGATGAAAGTGGGCTTGACAATGCTCACCTGACTGATATCTTCCCAACAGCAAAATGAAAGAGCATTTGGTCATGAAATCTGCATCAGCAGGATGCTTTCTGTTTAAATTTCTTCCAATGCAACTGATTACATAATATATCTTATGAAAACAATTGTTTCAAGTTTTCTAAAGTTTTTGTACTTTCATCTATGTTTGATGGCACATAAGCATTAGTCATTCCATATTGAAAGGAGCTAATGCTAGGATGTTTTGTCTTATAGTTGGTCAAATTCTGTTTAGCATTTTATTTTAGATAAAGTTGTGTAAATGTTTTTCTACTTCAAGTAATGGCAGTTAAATTCTGAAGGTAGAACAGCATAATTTACATAAGGGACAAGGGACTCTAGATCTCTGTCAGGACTCCAGAAAATGTCCAAACTTTATTTTCATTATCTTAAAATTTGTTTTATATATTTTATATAGACATACCTTTGTCTTTATAAATATGTTATATTTTTCATATTTTTAGCATGTGATGACATCATCTGAGGTCATGTGTGATGTGCTGAATGGAGAAAATGTGAAAAATGCAGCTGACTAGAATATATTTACATAAATTAAACTATCCCCACCGTCATGAAACAATATAAATCTTTCAAGAAGTTTTCCTTGTTAGATAAGATGAAATCACGTAAGGAACCTGAGTACAGTGACAACACATTATGTATGGAGGTCGATGGTGTAAGATAAAACAGTTTCACGGAACAAACATTTTGTTGTTAACACAAATGTATTGGATAGTAGCTGTTTGAGCCCACCTGTAGACATTTTTTTCATTTTTAACTTATTACATTTTTCTTTTCCTCTTCTTTAAATAAATAGTTTCTATTTCTTTGCCTTCCATAATTCATGCTTATCCTGCTCACACAATTTCTTTCTTTACTTTCCATTTGTTACATGTTTCTGATAAATGACTCAGACTGTTATCTATACAAAGGTTTGAATTAAGACTTTAAAAATAACTCACAATGTATCTATTCTTAAAAATGCAGCATTTTTAACTGGTTGCTTAGACATTAATGATGTCAAAAAATGGCACAGGTGGCGGAGGGTGGGTGGGTTTTATAGGCATTGACGGCTTTATGCTGCCAAGGAAGTGGAAGCTAAGTGCCTTTTCAAATGATACTGAGACAACCGGCAAGGGCTGTGGCTTGGAAAGGTATTGCACAGCACCCCTTATATTATGAATCCAATGCTTTACCAAATCAGCAAATGCATTTCTTACTCCCCACCAAAAAAACAAATTAAATTATGGGTCTAGACCTTCAGTCATAAGGGAGTGGCATATGTCTCATGTAAACTGAATTTAATGAATTATTTTTGGCATCTTTATACGGTCTCCATTCAGCTGTAAAATAGATATGGCAGTACAAACTTTAACGGGCACAGGCAATTGTGAGATGAGACTTGTTCTTATCAATTTTAGGTCATAATGCCTTATCTGCTTTATACCTGTTACGAGGGTAATGTGTGGTCCTGTATGCCTCTCTAAACAACACTAAGCAGCTATGGCCGCACCTGAATATGCACATATCAGTGTATCCCCCAGAGGGGTAAAACTGAGGGTAAAAAAACCCCCTTGGTGTCAGAACTGGGGGTCAAATAAAAAATGTGGGGGTCAAAAATGTACTAATTTTCATCTGCCCCATATTTTTTCAGCTTGAAATATGATATTGCAACTTGCACAACATACCCTGTCTCTCCCTAAAAATATAAATAAACCAACATCCACAATTAACAAACAAATGCACTGTCCATTCAAAGAATAATTTTATTTGTTCATTTTTCTTTTAGTTTAAAGTTGTACTTATAACAGTCTCCTTATAATCTTTTTGTAGAAATATTATAGACCAACACCTTACATAAAAGCCAATAAAATCTTATTAACCAAATGGCAGTTAGTTTACTGCCTGTCATAAAAAGTGTACTATCATTGATTTCATTGTACCTCGTCCTAGAACACATTTATCCAGAAATCAAAAAGGCTAATAATTCATCTTTCTTTCTAATAAGTTACACTTGAGCTTTAAGATCTTTCTTTTATTGCAGCAAAGATAAAAACCAACAAAATCTGCAATGACCCCCCCTGCCCTGACTTTTTAATCCAAATAACGCACTTGCCTCGGCAAGTTTACTGATTTCTTTGTTGTGAAAGAATGTCTTGAGTGATAATGTGTTCTCCAGATATCTTTTTTTTTTTTTTATAAATTCTTAAACACTGTCATGAAAAAATTATTCACTTTTGCAGTCTTCGTAATCATGCGATCAGAAGTCACACTGGTAATTCTGATGGATGTGCCGTATTCCAGTCAATGGATTTATTGTCTCCATTTTTCATTAAAGTTAGATCCACAGTTACTCTTTTGTGTTCTGCTTCTTCCACATTCTTCACTAACGATTCATAGTGCACGCTGTTTTAATCTGGAGATCACTTTCTTGTGTAGCAAGCATTGAGGTTAAAACATGTATGACATCTTGCTGAGCTCGATGGAAATCGCGTGAGAGCTCGCAAGATTAGGGGAAGCTACTCTCTCATAACACTGCCTATGCTAGACTGGTTCCCTGTTTTGTAAGCTCCCTGTGTTTCACTCCACTATACGAATAGCGGAGTGCAATGCAGGTAGCATACAAAGCACAGAACCAGTCTATGCCTATACTCGAAATATACACGATGCTATTCTTCATCCAAAGCATTGGATATTAAATAAATCCTGATTGCATTATGTGAATCCTTTGCATCAAAGTAATGCACGGCAATAAAACCTGTGTGTCAATTTTCTCCAGCATGCGTCCCTGACGCACAGTTGTGCGTAATGGGAAACACTGACATGTATATATTTCTCTTGAAATCTAAGAGCATCCATGACAAGAGAGAGAAAGAGATTATGTGAATATAGAAACATGTGGCGGTGATGGTTCTTTTGGAGCATATTTTAAGTACTTTGCCAGTTTTCTGCTGCTGCATTTTTAATGTCTGATGCATATTTGTTTTTGTTCTTACTTTTAAACTTGATTTGTGCATGTTTGTTGTGTATGTACACATGTGAGTGTGCAGACACACAAACTGAATTGATAAATTAATAGACTAATTAACGGTGTAAAATTGGGTATAAATTTATCTTCAAATATGCTGTTCTTTTAAAAAAATTACCTCAAAGTTAGCTTATTTCCTTGTTTTACCATTAAGTTCAATACTGAAAAATTGGTGTACTTGTATTAAGGACTGTTTTTTTTTAAATAAAATTTTCAGTGGGGGGGGTTGGTATGTATATTGGTATGTATATTATTCTTCTTGTACCATATGAATTTTTTTCAACTAATGGATACAATAGGTTCTTTTCACTTCTATACATCAGAGCAAAAAGAAACAGCTGCCTGTCCACTCATCGTCTTCACAATAAAAATATCAAACTCTTATCCTTGCTCTGTAACAAAACTTTACAGAAATACAAGTTCCTCACATGCCTCAAAACTAATGTACTCTCTTTCTCTCACTCACAAAAAATCATAAAAATGTATCTAAATTTTGTTATCATTAATCAATGTAAAGAATATTTTTTTATTGAATTCGTAAAAAAATTAAGTAATACCCCCCCACCTATGCATAGTGTGCAGAACATCTGGTTTTTATTTATACACTGTACCAACATACAACTATTGCTATTATAAAAAAGAGTTGCATGGCTTTTGGGTGTTTATTTATGCTAAAGAAATACAGAGATTGTTATTCTTTAATAATAACATCAAGATTTTTGATATGCTTAGACATTGTTTAACATAAACATAAGAATAACTTTCAAGTGATAATGAAAATAGTGTCAGAGGTACTCAACTGTACTTAACACAAATATATACATCAATTAGGCAATGTTTCAAAAAAAAAAGACATATTTCTACACACCATCACTGACTATGAGGCAGACCGTATACAAATGTCTCTTTTTTGGCAGACAGATTCATAGGGGCTGTGTTAGCTATACTGTCTATAATCCATAAAAATAGGTCCCACAACAGATGAGAAAAACACTGGTTTTTAATAATAATTTTCTTTATTAAAAGTGATTTTGGATTAGAATAAATACATATTTGGGAAGAGAGGGATATCTTTTATCCTTATGAGTTTCATAGGAATCTGATTTGGGGGCCAAAGAAACTGACCCCTATTGTACCTTGTCCTTTGAAAGGCACTGAAACTAGGGCAGTTTCCATTAAATTTGATCACATTCTGGTAAGCAGATTTTTTAGGAAGTTATTACAATTTTTCTACTTTAGTAACAGCAGCCATATCTGACAACTGATTGGCATCATTTGTAAAACATCATGTAAAGATGCTTTCAGTAAAGTTTGGTTAAGTTTTGTTAAGTAAGGATGCTTTCAGCAAAGTTTGGTTAAGTTTTGCTAAGTAAGGATGCTTTCTGTAAAGTTTGGTTAAGTTTTGTTGAGTGTTCTTTTTACAAATTGTTTAAAGGATCTTCAGTGTTTAGCAATGGTGGCCATATCTTATTGAGAATCAGTATCATTTCTGTATAAATTTAAAAGCCTTTTAATACCAGAATTTGTATAAAATTAAAAGCCCTTTGAAACCAAACTTGGTATAAATTTCAAAGCCTTTTAATACCAGAATTTGTATAAATTTAAAACTGTCTAAAACCCAAAAACTTTCTTATCAAATTTTGTCAACTTCTGCCGATCAGTTTCTAAGAAGTAGTCATTTAAAGCTTTTCTGTTTTGAGCAACAACAGCCATTGTTGATGAAGGACTGGCATCATTCGATAAACTTCAATGTCCTCTATGCCAGGATGCTTTCTGTAAAGTCTGATCAACCTCAGCTGAACAGCTTTTTAGAAGAAGTCATTAAAACTATTTCTATTATTAACAACCATGGCTATATTTGATGGTAGATTGGCATCATTTGTACGAAATTTAAAGCCCTCCAAGCAAGAATGCATTTTGTCAGATTTGGTCAAATTCTTTTTAGCAGTAATTTGCGAAGAAATAATTTAAAGAATGTTTTTCCACTTGCAGAAATGATGGCCATATTGATGGAGAATCAGGAACAGAAACAGCTGAACCAACTTGGAGGTCCTCTATGCTGGGATGCTCTCTATAAAATTTCTGTTCAGCACTTTGTTTAGAATAAGTCATATAAAGGTTTTCATATTTTAAGCAATGCTTACCATATCTGGTTGTGTATCAGCATCATTTGTGTTAACTTGAAAGGTCTTCATCCTATACTGACCAAATGTGTACTTTATTAGACAAAAATGGCATTACTGACCAATTGCCAATGTTACTAGACCAAATAAATCCATACTGACCAACTGTCTATTTTCCTAGGCCAAATAAACCTATACTGACCAAATGCCTACTTTATTAGACAAAAAGAGCTACACTGACCAACCACCTTCATTACCAGACCAAATAAACCTATATTGAATAACTGCCTACCGTATCAGATAAAATAAACCTATACTGAACAAATGCCAACTTTACAAGAACAAATATATACTGACAACTGCCTACTCTGATAGACCAAATAAATCCATACTGACCAACTGCCTATTCTACTAGCCCAAAAAAATCTATTTTGACCAAATGCCTACTTCACTATACCAAATAAACCCATACAAACAGCATACTTTACCAGACCAAAATAAACCTATACTGACCAACTACCCACTTTACTCAACCAAATAAATTTATATTGACCAATATCCAACTTTATTAGACCAAATAAACCTATATTGACCAACTGCCTACATTACCACTCCAAAATAAACCTATACTGACCAACTGCCTAGTTTATCAGACCGAAAAATCTTATACTGGCCAATGGCCTACTTAACTATACCAAATAAACCCATATTGACCAACAGCATACTTTACCAGACCAAAATAAACCTATATTGACCAACAGCATACTTTACCAGACCAAAATAAACCTATATTGACCAACAGCATACTTTACCAGACCAAAATAAACCTATATTGACCAACAGCATACTTTACCAGACCAAAATAAACCTATATCGACCAACAGCATACTTTACCAGACCAAAATAAACCTATATTGACCAACAGCATACTTTACCAGACCAAAATAAACCTATATTGACCAACTGCCTACATTACCACACCAAAATAAACCTATACTGACCAACTTCTAAACAAAATTTAATTATACTGACCAACTGCCTACATTACCACACCAAAATAAACCTATACTGACCAACTGCCTACATTACCACACCAAAATAAACCTATACTGACCAACTGCCTACATTACCACACCAAAATAAACCTATATTGACCAACTTCTAAACAAAATTAAATTATACTGACCAACTGCCTACATTACCACACCAAAATAAACCTATAACGACCAACTGCCTACATTACCACACCAAAATAAACCTATATTTGACCAACTGCCTACATTACCACTCCAAAATAAACTTATATTGACCAACTTCTAAACAAAATTGAATTATACTAACCAACTGCCTACATTACCACACCAAAACAAACCTATACTGACCAAATGCCTACATTACCACACCAAAAAATACCTATACTGACCAACTTCTAAACAAAATTAAATTATACTGACCAACTGCCTACATTACCCTGCCAAAATAAACCTATATTGACCAACTGCCTACATTACCGTACCAAAATAAACCTATATTAACCAACTTCTAAACAAAATTAAATTATACTGACCAAATTCCTATTTTACTAGATGAAATAAACCTATACCGACCAACTGCCTGCCATTTTTAATATAACCATCTACTGAGAATTAGTTGCGATAAGATTTTCAAGCTGGTCACCATGGTGACCATTCTGGGTGTCATTTTAATTTAGGACCAACAAAACATCATAACAAGTCTTTTAATGAAAGCCCAATGTTGATGTGATAAGTAGAAGTGGAGATAATAAGTCTTATAATGAAAGCCCAATGTCGATGTGATCAGTAGAAGTGGAGATAACAAGTCTTTTAATGAAAGCCCAATGTCGATGTGATAAGTAGAAGTGGAGATAATAAGTCTTATAATGAAAGCCCAATGTCGATGTGATCAGTAGAAGTGGAGATAACAAGTCTTTTAATGAAAGCCCAATGTCAATGTGATCAGTAGAAGTGGAGATAACAAGTCTTTTAATGAAAGCCCAATGTCGATGTGATCAGTAGAAGTGGAGATAACAAGTCTTTTAATGAAAGTCCAATGTCGATGTGATCAGTAGAAGTGGAGATAACAAGTCTTTTAATGAAAGCCCAATGTCGATGTGATCAGTAGAAGTGGAGATAACAAGTCTTTTAATGAAAGCCCAATGTCGATGTGATCAGTAGAAGTGGAGATAATAAGTCTTTTAATGAAAGCCCAATGTCGATGTGATCAGTAGAAGTGGAGATAACAAGGTTTTCAAGATGGTCAATGAGGGACACCAGTTTTATTTTGGACTAATTAGACCTTGGAATGATGTGTTGGCAGAGTTTCATGGCAATCATCCTGGTACTTTATTAGGCATTGCAATAATAATCTTGTGGAAATGAATGGACAACAGGTCAGGCATGGTAATGAATAGACAACAGATGACTGGCCAGGTAAAACAATAATATTCCTGAGTTAATGAATGGACAATAGGTCAGGCGTGGTAATGAACAGACAACAGATGACTGGCCAGGTAAAACAATAATATTCCTGAGTTAATGAATGGATAACAGGTCAGGCGTGGTAATGAATAGACAACAGATGACTGGCCAGGTAAAACAATAATATTCCTGAGTTAATGAATGGATAACAGTTCAGGCGTGGTAATAAATAGACAACAGATGACTGGCCAGGTAAAACAATAATATTCTTGAGTTAATGAATGGATAACAGGTCAGGCGTGTTAATGAATAGACAACAGATGACTGGCCAGGTAAAACAATAATATTCCTGAGTTAATGGATGGACAACAGGTCAGGCGTGGTAATAAATAGACAACAGATGACTAGCCAGGTAAAACAATAATATTCCTGAGTTAATGAATGGACAACAGGTCAGGTGTGTTAATGAATAGACAACAGATGACTGGCCAGGTATAACAATAATATTCCTGAGTTAATGAATGGACAATAGGTCAGGTGTGTTAATGAACAGACAACAGATAACTGGCCAGGTATAACAATAATAATCTTGTGTTCATGAATGGACATCAGATGACAGACCATCATTTAAGGTCTACTGATCCATGACCGCAGAGTAAAAACAACATCCACAATGAACAGGGGAATAATGATACTAAATTGAAGATAATCTTCTTACGTTGGTTTATTAAGCTGTCTGCAAATCACCATGGCAGCATTATTGTCCCAGTTGTCATCGCAAATTGTACCCCATATTCCATTCCTGTTGATCTCTACACGACCTTCATTAGTGTTACTACCCCCAATGAGGCGGATCTGCAAGTTGGTAACAATGCCTGAAAACACAAGATCACAATTTAAAGAGAAATACTGAATAATTACTGTTTTTAAATTGCAAGTCATAAAAAGACAAAATGTTTCATGTACTAATGACGGGATTTTACTTTGAATTTCATATATAATTATCAATGAACCATTTTATTAATACATGAAGGCTCTAATCTAACTTTAATTGTTTTTCCTTCATGTGTATGTGTAACACTTCATTACATATCTATTTTCCTTAATTAACTGACATTTTAAATATTTCATTTGCATTAAACTGGACTCTAGCATCATCATTTTCATTAGTTAATATGTTGTGGCAAAGTATTCATGTCCATGAAAACTGCTTACCTTTTTAAATAGAATGCCAATATTCTTCTCACGACTCAAGTTATGATGAAATTGATACCTTTATTACATATGTTTATAATATAAATTGACACCTTTATTACACATGTTTACAATATAAATTTATACCTTTATTACATATGTTTATAATATAAATTTACACCTTTATTATATATGTTTATAATATAAATTTACACCTTTTTTATTACATATGTTTACAATATAAATTTACACCTTTATTACATATGTTCAAAATGTAAATTTACACATTTTGATCATTACATATTATCATAGTGTAAATTTACGCCAATCTTTATTACATCAGATTCTAACATCTTTGTTCTGGTTGCAGTTTACACTTTACTACAATAACTATTTACCTGTTTTACACTAGATGCCTACATTATCACTGTCACTACAGTTCAAATAAACCACACTGTAACTTTTGCAGTTAAACATGTGGACACATCATTACACTGGATATTTTTACTGGAATTATACTGTAATCTCATCTCCTCTTTTTGACCAGTTCCTTAGAATCCGATTCCAACTTAGGCATGGATCTGTGCACACTACAGTACACGATTATTTATCTGAATTACACTTATCTCCAGTGTTTTCACTGTGACCAAAGTTACAAATAGCTAGAAACTGTTTACACTGTGATATACTGTTTCACATCTGAATTGCAATGTAATCTCATGTTCTCATTGTGACTACTTCTTTAAAAAGTGACATTGCAACTTTTCCATTAAACTTTTCCACACCATATTACACTAATGATGAACCCCAATTAGTGTTCCCAGATGTTCTCATTGTGACCAGTTATAAAGAACCAGATAATTTATTAAAGTGTTTACACTGTTCTACACTAGTGTGTTACATGAATTACACTGTAATCTCATGTTCTCAATGTGACCATTCCTATAGAAAGCTTGACTGTAAATTTGCTATTAAACTTATCCACACCACATTACACCAATGATGAACACAAATTAACTACACCACACTACACCAATGATGAACACAAACTGCAGTGTTCCCAAATGTTCATACTGTAACCAAAGTTAAAAAGAACCAGATAATTTAATTTATTAAAGTGCTTACACTGTGCTACATTGGCATTTTACCTTAATTACATTCACTGTGGCCAAAGTTATAAAGAACCAGATAATTAATTTATTAAAGTGTTTACACTGTGCTACATTGGCATTTTACCTGAATTACATTCATTGTGGCCAAAGTTATGAAGTGCCAGATTGTAACTGAATATTTGTCTGAACTGTAATGTACTCCTACAGCTTTCCTGTAATCACATTCCTGAAGAACTTGATTATTACCTTCACATCACATGTATGCTTCACTGTATATTTAAAATATGGAAAGTCTGGCTTTCATGGGACACAACTCCTCCAAATACTGATGTGTGTTACATGAATCCAAATCATTCAAGGTTCAAGTTGAACAACAAGGGCCATAACTCCAAAATGGAGTTCCAAATTCTATCTGAATACCATATTCAGCTCTACAGTTTCTCATTTTGCACAGGGTTAGAATTTTTTTTAAAAAAAAGAATTTCCCTGGGTTTCCTCACTGGTTATACTGGCTATTTAAAAAAGACCTTGAATATCTTATGTATTGTTTAAAGAACCTTTAATTCCCTCTATTTTGGTGTATGATTTTGATGGGTGTACTATGGGTTATAAAGTATACAGCTCAGCCTTACTCCAGATGCGCACCTCTCAAACAACTGCTAGCTCCACTTGGTCATTTTCACTTCCTGAGCTTCAGAGGTAAATTGTAAAAAACAGAGCTGATAACCTTTTTACATGTTATATATTTGGAAATTCATTCATTGCACTTCCAGAAGCTGGTATTGTCTAGTCTGGCAAAATTCATTTTCCCTATTTTAATAACTGCTATAGATAGTGTACTTTAGACTAATTTAGCCTGATCTTTTGAGCATGAGGGAGCGGCCATTTTAGTTAACTTTGTGCTAGATCATATACAATTTCCACAAGTACAATATCCAAAGAAATTTCAGCCAAAGTACACGAAAGTAGCATAGAGGTATACCAACATTCTCTCCATTATGCAAGTTTCAAATATAAACAACTTTACCTTACACCCATCACTCTCTCAGAAGTTCATAATATCTGTACAGTGCCCCCTACGCTAAATGGTTCTTGTGCTATGCCGTTTTCAAAAACTGAAGATTATACAGACAACAACTATTTTCTAAAATTGAAGAGTGTGCAGACTACAACTGTTTTCTAAAATTGAAGAGTAGTATTCTATAAACAAAACCACCTTGTCAATAAAATCTGAACATAAACATCTGGGTGAAACTATCCCTGCCAGTTGATTATACTTTCCCACTCACAGCAGCTGAATGTATGTCGCTGATGTTTATTTACATCTTTCTGACATCAAATTTCTCAGTAGTGATCAAATGACTCTCCCTTTTTCCATTTATTCAAATTGTTTTCACTTTCATTCTAAACTGAGAATGTCTAATGACATTTTGCACTACTTACAACAAGGCATTCCTTGATTGTCAATTTGAAGTTACTACACAAGATGCTCATTGCATTTACAAAGGATGTGATGTTGTCACATGATCATCATATTTTTAATCTGGTACCCTTCCAAGTACATGTCATAATCTATGAGAAAGAAGTCTCAATGGTCAACATAACCAATTTACTATCTGGCAACTGGATGTCACAGGCTTGAGCTGACATACAGCCACTCCATCCCTGCAGTGGTGGAGACTGCATGGGCTGTAATGTTCTTCTCAGTGGCTAATTTCTATCATCTTGATAATTATCAGTGGTAATAACAGCCAGCAATTAGCAATGTGATAATTATCAGTTGTAATAATAGCCAGCAATTAACTAAGGGATAATTATCAGTGGTAATAATAGCCACTAATTAACAAAGTGAAAATTATCCATTAAAGTTAGTTTATTGGCATTTTGGAACAAATGTCAATGTGTTAAGTTTTGAAATCAAGAAATATTAGTGAGACTTCTATCTGTAAACAACCATTTTGTTGCCAATCTTAAGGGTTAAGTTTGACAGTTTTGCACTAATATGCCAACCACTCAAAGTATTTAAGTGGCGGCCATTCTTTACGGATACTTGTGAACACATGCTCATTGGTGCCAAGGGATTCTGGCTATATAAAGCAGAGGGGGCTGTTACTGTACACTGAATATTTACCTAAATTATATCATACTCTGAAAGCCTCACTGTCACCACAGTACTAAAAACTATGTAACTGTGGTATCAGACCTGTTTGTACTACAATACTCCACTATTTAACTGATTTTCACCATACTCTGACATCTGATTGTGACCACATTATTGAAGACCCAGATTATTACTTCAGCTACCGCTCCAGTGGCCTAATGGTTAGAGCATCCACCTTGGATGTGGGAGGTCGTGGGTTCGATCCCCGGACGAGTCATACCAAAGACTTACAAAAATGGTACTAACAGCTGCCTCGCTTGGTGCTCAGCATTATGAGGTTAGTGTTAGGACTGGTCAGCCAGGTGTCAGGATAATGTGACTGGGTGGGACATCATGCTACATGTCTATGGCATGATGCCCCAGTGTTAGACATCACTATAAACTGCCACACTGCAGACATTGTAGCAATATGGCTGAAAAATTGTTAGAACTACGTTAAAAATCCAAATCACACACACTTCAGCATTACACTTATTTACACTCTACTACACTGAATAATTATCTGAATTACACCCAAATTGTTACTTCGGTATTTGACTTGATTGCGCTGTAATACTACACTATTTACCTGAATTACACCTTATTGCAACATGCTTGTGAAACAGTATTGAAGACCCATATTATTACTTCAACATTACACTTATCCACACTCTACTTTGCTGAAAAATTACCTGAATTACAACCCATATTGTTAATTTGGTATCAGACCTGTTTGCACTGCATTACACTGAATATTGTCCTGAATTATACCACACTCTGAAATCCTCATTGTGACCAAAGAGTCTCAATGTTACTTTGTCATTAGACATGTCTACACTATTTTAAACTGATTTATTACCACGATTTCATGCTATTGCGACACATAAAATCTGTGCACAAGTTACAATAACGAATATCCATCTAAGAAGTAGTTTACCCCTATATCATCGATATCACTACAGAAAGCAAACATGTTGTTTTGATACTAAACCAATTGGCATCTTTTACATGAAAATGTATTTTACTCTAATGATTTCATTCTGCCTAAAGTTCTAAAGAACCAGATGTTTATTGCTGATATTACACCTATTTACACTCTACTACACTGAATATTTACCTGCATTACACCGTACTCCAACATCCTCATTGTGACCACAGTTACTAAGGGCCATGCCATTACTCTGACACTGTCCAATATTAGTCTCCGTTCCAACACAACTGACCTCATCTAGAAGAATTGGTCCAGTTCCTTGCCCATAAGTAGCTTGACCTACTGCCATGGCTCCATCTCTATAATGCATAAATTTAACAGTATTGCATGCCATTCAATGTAGGGCATCCATCAACATTACTGCATGCCATTCAAAGTTTAACATGCATCAACAATTATCAAAGGATCAAGAAAAAATTTGGTGTCTTTATGACAATTGTGATGATGATGATGATGATGATGATGATGATGTGGAAACTTTTTCACCTTTTCAGAGTTTGCAAACAAGTTCTACAGAAGCTGTTGTCTTACCTGCAACCAAATGCTTGTCAGTACAACTACAGTTTCTGACTTTCAACAGTTTTATCATACATGTTTAACAACAATGCTGACACAGACTCTATCTCACCATTCTTAGACAGGCAAGTTAAAAAGAGGCTACTATATCTCAACATGCTTAAAGAGGTAAGTTAAAAAGAAGCTACTATATTTCACCATGCTTAAACAGGTTAACCAAAAAGTGACCACTATATCTCACCATACTTAAATAGGTCAGCCAAAAGAGATAACTATATCTTACCATGCTTCAACAGGTAAGCCAAAATGATGCTTACCAGGAGGTTAGCCAAAATTAGGTTACTATATGTAGCTAAAAGAGATAACTATATCTCACCACGCTTAAACATGATAGTCAAAGAGGCTACCATATCGTACCATGCTTAAACTGACAATTTTTTTCATACTTAAATCCATGAATTGCAGATGGCTTCCATTGTTTCCACACATTTTGGCTGTTCAATTTATGACTAGGGAGGAGTTCAATTCCACGATGCTGGGTTTTTAAATTCCTGGATTACATTGGAATCACAGTTTCCACAATGTTTAATTTTTAAATTCATGTCTTGGGGTGGAGTCACACTCTTTCCACAATGTTGGGATTTAAAATTTATGGATTGGAGTGTGATTACACTATTTACACACTGTTGGGTGTTTAAATTCATCAATCATGGAGGTCGTTATACTGTTTCCACACTGCTTGGTGTTTAAATTCATTGATCATGGAGGTCATTATACTGTTTCCATATTATTGCATCTTTAATGCATGAATTAGGGAGACTTTACATTGTTTCCACATAACTAAGTCTTACAACTAATGCAGTCAGGAGGGAATCCACTATCTCCACATTGTTGTGTCTTTAATGTGGAGAGGTTCTATTCTTTCCACATCGATGGAACTTTCAATTCATGGCTTTTGGCAAGTACAAAATCCATAAAAATTGGTTCCACACAAAAATACTGATTCACAGTATTCAAACTTTGACACAAGGTCCAGCATTCAGAAAAATTCTTAGGAAAAAAATCAATGTAAAAAAATATCCAGTAATTTAGGAATTAAAACTTTTGGTCTTGTACAGATTTTGTGCCACTGTTAGTTTCATAACTGAACAGCATTAAATTGGAACCTTTTCTTACTCTGTTTTTAATTTTAAATTTCTGTTTTTAATTTTAAATGTTCATACTGCTTCTAAATTTTTCTTAAATTGATATAACTTACATGAAAATTAGATACGGGTTAATTTTGTGTCCATATTAAAAACTGATAAATTCTAATTTAAAGTATCCCCACTCACTGAAAAAGATCATTGGTTTTTAAAAAAAAAAACAATTTGTGGTTTGATTCTTTATATTTACAGTACAAAATATCTGGTCTCTGCTTTAAAGAACACAATTAATCATCCATAATATCATACGTTGAGAATCCCAGCATGCGGCATACAACAGAAGCATCAGCATTATTGAAGTTGTCGTCACAGACTGTCCCCCACTGTCCATTATATAGGAGCTCCAGTCGTCCCTCCATATTACTTGGACCATTAGATAGCCGAGCCTGGTAGGTTATCACAGTTGCTGAAACAAGTATTATTTTTCATAAAGCTTCTCAACTTTGGTATATACTCAACTACAACAATTTCCTTCCAAACATTTTGTAAAAAGTCATTTGAAATGATAATTTACTCATGTAACAACTGATAATGACTGCTGTATTTTAAAATAAGTTCAATTTTTAATGTATCATATCATAATGCAAATACACCTCTCCTTCGATAACTTGCGCACAAGGGATCCCAAAACATAGACCACACTATAAGCGAGGGCATGAATTATTGAGGGACCGCCATAACAATATGAAATAATAACATCCCTCGCTGGACATAAAAAAAAAATGTGTGGGGGAGGGGGGAACGAATTGGTCTGTTTAATGGCTGAATACTTACATTGGGAATAATTGTCAATAAAGCGCTTTTTCTAATGAAGTTATTCATTTTTATGTAATATTGACCTTTATTTTCAAGATGTCCAACTTCTGAGAGATCGTTATTATTGTTGTTCAAACTGGATTCAACAACATTCATGTGTACATGAAAACACTGTGTATTACATCACTGCTTTATGTTGTTAAGTAGTCTCATTCCCTGATCATTACTCTCAATACTTTGCTCTCTACTCTTGTGGAATGTAGCTCAGGGAGCATTCTAAGCAGGGAACCAGACTAGTTATTGATTAAAATTCATGATCAAACAAGATTCCTTTTGTTTAAAAAAATGGAACATTTAGTTCGTGAAAGAGCCGTCATCGTGGAAAGTCAATTTTGTGTATTGTTCTATAATAAAATATTTATGCCATAATTTCATTGCAATTAATAGTGAAATTTCTTCTCATCCATGAGGAAATCTCTGAGTGCCAATTCAGGAATTACAAATTAACTACAAACTCTGAAACTAGTTTTGCATTAATAAAACGTATCTGTGAAACAGAATTTGACATCATCAAGTATTCATTTCGCTTGGTTATCGTGCAATCATTGATCACATTTGTGTATGAGTTTAAGGTAGTTTAATTATACTACATTCTCCCCAAAAAGTGTAACAGTGTTGAATTGATCGTTTGCAGTGAGTTGACCTGATACTAGACCGGGGCCGCTAGCTCCTACCCAGGTTCAATTTGCATGCCTTTACATTTTTTAATTAGTCCACTCCCTTTATTTGATACAGAAGAGGTAATTAATGTGGTAATACAAGGTCAGCTTTTAATTCAGTGCAACAATACAACAAATACTTATGCAAATTAGGTATCAAAACACTCGGCACTTAACTGGGTTCTCAAAGAAATGCTCGTGGACATAGCTGTTATGGTAGATTGACATATTTCATGTTTGAATAAAGCAGGGCACATTGTATTTATGAACATTAGACTTGAGCTAAACTAAAAGATATAACAAAATTGCATTTCACTTGATAAAAATGTATTTAACTGGTATTTGTTTATTAAAATGCTGCTTCAAGTAGGCGTTAGTGACAATTTCACTGATCGAAATTTCGATGCATATTGTTATTTAGAGTGTACCTAGAATGTTGTTTGGAAAGAAATTTTCAAAATATACATGATTTCTTATTAAAAGTTGATAATTTCATAATGTGGATTCAAATTTCCAGGTCATATCAACCGTTTTCGACGATAAAACAAGCAATATATCAAGGTTTTAGTTATCAATTTTGATTGAGATTTTCTTCAGCAAATAGAGGTCAAATTTTTGGCACTTTCTAGTTAAAAAACAAGGGATCCATGACTGACCCCGCATTATAAGCAGGTTCGTGAGTTATCAGAGCGCGAGTTATCAAGGAAGTGGTGTATCAAGGTTCTGAAATTTCAGTTTATGTGTACTACCCACTGGAATTAAAGTTTACATATGTTATGCAAGTGAAAACAAATGCTGTTGGCTTTCTTTAGGTGTTGGTCTTACTATAATGATGTTGTAATTATGGATGAATAACAATAACAAAATTTTGATGATGGCTACTGTGGTAGCTATAATGGATGTTTTAGTGGCGCCATTTTCATTTAGGGCCAACTAGACCCTGGGATGAATGTGTGTGTAAAGTTACATGGCAATCCTCCAAGTAGATTAGGAGAAGCAAAGATAACAAACTGTGCTAGTGGGTGGACAGATGATAAAAAAAACTGTGCTAGTGGATGGACAGATGATGACAAACTGTGCTAGTGTGTGGACATCTGCAGTGGTATTTCCATTGCAAATATGTGTGTTGTAGTACTGTTTATAGCACAATATTACATGAAAACACAGGTATTTCCATTGTCAATCTGTGTGCTGTAGTACTGTTCATAGTACAATATTACAATGAAGACAGAGGTATTTCCATTGTCAATGTGTGTGTTGTAGTACTGTGTATAGTACAATATTGCAACAAAAACACAGGTATTTCCATTGTCAATCTGTGTGCTCTGGTACTGTTTATAGTAAAATATTACCATGAAAACAGGTATTTCCATTGTGAATCAGTGTGCCATAGTACTGTTTATATCCTCATTTAAAAAAGATACTGAAAATCTTCTCCCCCCAAAAGATGAATTTAATCAAATGAAAATGTATAGTGCTTCAGCAAAAGCTGGAATGCAGAAAGGATGTTGGATGGTTGATTTTTAAAGGGACTTTAAACACTTTATTTGATACATTATGCAATGGAAATGGAAACTAATAGCCAAGGATACATTATGCAATGGAAATGGAAACTAATAGCCAAGGATACATTATGCAATGGAAATGGAAACTAATAGCCAAGGATACATTATGCAGTGGAAATGGGAACTAATAGCCAAGGAGACACTATGTAATGGAAATGGGAACTAATAGCTAAGGATATATTATGCAATGGAAATTGGAACTAATAGCCAAGGATACACAAAGAGAGTTGAATTTAGACTGGTCTAGGCAGGTATCAAATCAGCAATCCTAGGGTTACAAGTCCAATGCTCAACCCACTGAGTGCCGACAGGATAGTCCCATGAGAGGGAATCACTGCTTTTAAAATTATTCAAAAAGGGAGGGAGAAACCGTGTAATAATCAGCCACTGGAAACTCAGCACAGTAACTGTTTGGGAAATAACTTACTGTCATTACAGTAGACACCTGCATCTTCAGTATGGTCACAATCGTGTTCACCCCATCCCTTGAACTGACAGTTTGCAATATTTGACTCAGACCCAGTACACTCAACATCATCCATCCATATTGGCCCTCGCCCAGTCCCAATCCCAGTAATGGCCCTGCCTCCACTAGAACAAGTAAACAGATGGGGTCATGAAGAGAGGTAGAACACTTAGCAAGGAAGTTGGCATTCTAAAAGGGCAGTTGATATGTCAGCAGAAAAAATTATTACAAGACACCATTTATCTTGTATTACATATGCATTTATCTTGTATTACATATGCATTTAATCTTGTATAATTGATATGGATATTCAATCTGCTTTATGCATCACACACCCATTTATGTGTTTTCACTTACGATCATGTGTTGATATTCTCTGACGTCCAATTTGTTTTTTAATTCCATGCACACTTTATAGTTAAAAATAAAAGAGGAGGCATGTAATAAGTATACAACATAGTTCATGACATTAAGTTGTAATAAATATTAAAAATTAGTCATGTTATCAATTCACAACCTTTGTCACACACAAACAAATATCAAGAATTCAAAATTAAACCCATGTCCATCCATCCATCATGACATCTTACGTATAGCCAAGCATTCGGCACACCACTGCAGCATCTCTGTTATCCCATGAGTCATCGCATATTGAGCCCCACACCTGGTTATACATGACCTGCACACGACCCTGTGATCGACTCAGTCCAGCAACCAATCTGACTGATACAGCAGCAGCTGGCCCTGGTTCTGAAATAAACATCAATTTAGAAAATGTATGAAAAAAGTATGTATGTATGTATGTATGTATGTATGTATATGTATGTATGCACATACATAAGGTACATATGTATGTACATTTACACTTATGTATGTACGTATGTATAAGGGTTCAACACCTTGGTACAAAAATTGCTATAATGTGCCATATAAAAGTAAAGTTTTCAAATGTAAGAATGAAGAATCACACAAAAACTTTAGGAAGGTAAACCATTCTAAATAAATATAAGCATAAGTAATACACAATAAAAGATAAAGATTTCAACATTCTGTAAAATGTATAAAAACAATAAAATGTATAAAAACAACAAATTGTAAAGGAAAAAAATATAATCCTTGAAATATATTTTTAAGCAGCCCACACTCCCTTGAAAACTCCAAGATTTTAAATAGCTCCCATACTCCATGATTTTAAATAGCCCCCAAAACTCCAAGGTTTTAAATAGCCCCCAAAACTCCAAGATTTTAAATAGCTCCCAAACTCCATGATTTTAAATAGCCCCCAAAACTCCAAGATCTTTAATCTCCCGAAACTCCATGACTTTAAATAGCCCCAAAAATTCCAAGATTTTAAATAGCCCACATTCCCTCCAAAACTCCACAATCTTAACTACCCCACATTCCCTCCAAAACTCCGCGATCTTAACTACCCCACATTCCCTCCAAAACTCCACGATCTTAACTGCCCCACATTCCCTCCAAAACTCCATGATCTTAACTACCCCACATTCCCTCCAAAACTCCAGGATCTTAACTACCCCACATTCCCTCCAAAACTCCGCGATCTTAACTACCCCACATTCCCTCCAAAACTCCACGATCTTAACTACCCCACATTCCCTCCAAAACTCCACGATCTTAACTAACCCATATTCCTTCAAATAAAGATTTTTAAAAGCCCACATTCCCTAAAATCTTCATGATTTTAAATAGTCCATATTCACACAAAAAACTCCAAAATTTTTATGAGCTCATATTCCTCAAAAACTAGTAGATTCTGTGACAAGAAACATGAGGTTTGAAGTTTGGAAGCATGTTTTTCATTTCAGATAGTTTGCTAAACATGAAGAACATGCTGATCTGCATCATATTTGAGGTATGAATATGGAATCTTCCATTCATAATTTAAAAATGGTACAGCTGAATATTCAATTATTCAAAAATGTATCGTGACCACCAGTAACTGACATGTAACCTACCCACTACAGATATATACATACGCAAACACATGACACCAGCATCCTCTGAATGGTCACAATCATTGACACCAAAGGGTTTACGGGAACAAAAACCAATGTCTGTCTCATTTCCAATACAATCCAGTTGGTCAATCACAATCTGGTCACTGCCAGACCCATAGTATGCATTGGTCAATGGAACAGCAATCACACTGGAATGAAAAACAGGAAAAAGTCTATAAATATAGATTCATGTGGGATTAATATTGTCAAAGACATTAGCTGATTAATTTTCATTAGGAATTAATTCATGGACTTAAAAAATAATTTACTTTCCACTAATGATGTTGGCTGATTGGTTGGTTGATTGGTTTGTTGGTTTGTTGGTTGGTTGGTTGATTGGTTGGTTGCTTGTTTGCCTGGTTTCTAACTGCGCTTTCAGTAGATTATTACATTATATCATGCCAAGAAAATAGGAGCATTCCCAATGATAGAATACCCCTCCCCCAAGACTAGCCGGGGGGGGGGGGGGGTATTGAACTTGCAATGCCACCAATGAATCTTAAACTGATTGGTACATATTTACATCTTTCCATCAGCATGGCCAGTTTTATTACTTTGAAAAGATATGAAAAATGGTGGTGAAAAACTTCTAAAATTAACACATGTTTAACTTATGATGTGCAGAAAAAAATTACTGGGATATATTGATGGGATGGTGGCCAAGAAGAATTAATTCAGTACTAATAAACTGTAACAGATCTACATGACTAATATTCCTCCACAGACAAAATCCGGACAGAATTTTAGAATCACTCACTTTGCATATCCCACTTCTCTACAAACAACTTTGGCCTCAGGTACTCCAAAGCCATCATCACAGATGGTCCCCCATTGACCATTGTACAAGACCTCAACTCGACCATTACGTGGTAATGTTCCATTGGTAAGTCGAATCTGGAGTGATGTTGACTGAGCTGAAAGTAGGAACACCAGTGTAAAACATATCCTTGTTAGTCTTACCTAACTCATGGCATCAGATCAAAGGATATACAAAACTACATTTGTCTTAGTACAATATTTATGTGTCACTACAGACATGCAGTTTAAAAAGCCTAAGTAAAAAAAAGTTAGAATAAAGTGAAGTCTTGCTATGACTATATGAAAATCTTATCAGATCATCTTTAAAAAGGTCTGAAATGGCCTGAAATCAGGTCTACATGGTAACATGGTGGGAAACAAATGATAAATTCCACCAATATCTAACTTAACCACTCCATGTAGATTAGATCCCTACTTGTTCTGAGGCAAAACATGTTGTAATACAACAATAAAACATCACACTGTAACAATCCCTTTGTTACAACTCCAAATGAAATTGCACATGAGGCTCTACATGTCAAGTTGTGCTCACTGTAAAGCACCTCATTGTAACACGGTCCCCAACATTTACATGCTCCTTGACATGATTCCCATCATATTAGTTGAATTCTTTTTTTTCCATGTAATGTATCCTAGTATATTTTGGTCTTGGCTATAACATGGCACAATTTCATAGCTCCAAAGGCAGTGTTACAGACTGAACCACTTTTTGAACCAGATCTTTTGTTAAATGTCTGATTTCAGAATCTTTTTTCATGAAGTCGTATAACTGAAGAGTTTAGTTACAAGACACTTTAATCTTTGATGTACATACTTGAGTCACAGACTACGCCTACATCTTCTGTGTGGTCACAGTCATTGGTGCCAAAAGGGGAATGAGCACAGTTCAAAATGGAGGTCTCATTTCCATGGCAATTGACATCATCCAACCAGATTGGACCCGAGCCTTGTCCATATTTACCATTTGGTACTGCTCCTGAACGAATGCTGTAAATATTACGGTGAATAAATTTTGAAAAATCAAGAACTTTACATCGCTTACTGGTAAAGGTGAAACAATTAATTGATGTGTCGATATGTCAATATTTTTTCTATATGGATATTCATACTGATAAAAGAGGTGAATTGATTCAAAATTATACTTAACCTATAAATAATTTTTTACCTTCAGCAGTAATGAATAATTATAAGTCATTTACCTTTTACTCTTTAAAGTGAGAATTCATCTGAGACCGCAGTTGCAAGCACACACATTTATTTATGTCAGTAACAAAGAAAAATTACTGAAAACACCCACGTGTCTAGTACAAAGTAGCAAACACAAGATAACTAACTTGTGTGGTTTGAAATCTGCCATTCCCCTCACCATGTTGATTATTTTATCCATTCATTATGATCAGCTGTTGATAACATACATCTACATAAAGATTTACTACCCATGTATGATCTAAGTACTTTACTGATCACTTACTACCTATGTATGATCTAAGTACTTTACTGATCACTTACTACCTATGTATGATCTAAGTACTTTACTGATCACTTACCACCTATGTATGATCTAAGTACTTTACTGATCACTTACTACCTATGTATGATCTAAGTACTTTACTACCTATGTATGATTTAAGTACTTTACTGATCACTTACTACCTATGTATGATCTAAGCACTTTACTGATCACTTACTTCCTATGTATGATCTAAGTACTTTACTGATCACTTACTACCTATGTATGATCTAAGTACTTTACTGATCACTTACCACCTATGTATGATCTAAGTACTTTACTGATCACTTACTACCTATGTATGATCTAAGTACTTTACTGATCACTTACTTCCTATGTATGATCTAAGCACTTTACTGATCACTTACTACCTATGTATGATTTAAGTACTTTACTACCTATGTTTGATCTAAGTACTTTACTGATCACTTACTACCTATGTCTGATCTAAGTACTTTACTGATCACTTACTACCTACGTATGATTTAAGTACTTTACTGATCACTTACTACCTATGTATGATTTAAGTACTTTACTGATCACTTACTACTTATGTATGATCTAAGTACTTTACTGATCACTTACTACCTATGTATGATTTAAGTACTTTACTGATCACTTACCACCTATGTATGATCTAAGTACTTTACTGATCACTTACCACCTATGTATGATCTAAGTACTTTACTGATCACTTACTACCTATGTATGATCTAAGTACTTTACTGATCACTTACTTCCTATGTATGATCTAAGCACTTTACTGATCACTTACTACCTATGTATGATTTAAGTACTTTACTACCTATGTTTGATCTAAGTACTTTACTGATCACTTACTACCTATGTCTGATCTAAGTACTTTACTGATCACTTACTACCTACGTATGATTTAAGTACTTTACTGATCACTTACTACCTATGTATGATTTAAGTACTTTACTGATCACTTACTACTTATGTATGATCTAAGTACTTTACTGATCACTTACTACCTATGTATGATTTAAGTACTTTACTGATCACTTACCACCTATGTATGATTTAAGTACTTTACTGATCACTTACTACCTATGTATGATTTAAGTACTTTACTGATCACTTACTACCTATGTATGATTTAAGTACTTTACTGATCACTTACAACCTATGTATGATTTAAGTACTTTACTGATCACTTACTTCCTATGTATGATTTAAGTAATTTACTGATCACTTACTACCTATGTATGATTTAAGTACTTTACTGATCACTTACTACCTATGTATGATTTAAGTACTTTACTGATCGCTTACTACCTATGTATGTTTTAAGTACTTTACTGTGTTATGACCCTGTAGTTAAATTACATGTGTTAAAACTTGAATTCTTTCTAAATCTTTTTATTTCATTTTTATTTCAGTTTTATATCATTAAATATAATTATTGTTATGATGATGATTATGTTTGCAGGATCTGATATTTTGTTAGAAACATCGTGTTTATTTGAAACGTAGATGTGACTCGTGTAAGCACGATTTTTGCATGACGGTTTTGTCATATTAAGTAAACAGTCAGAAATAGCTATGTAAATGATTGGTTGTGACCACGGTCATTACTAATAATACTTGCTGACATTCTGTACTACGTTGGCGATATTTCGAAATCTCCACGATTTCTTCATGCTTATACATGAAATGACGTATGAGTTTGCTTTAAAATACTCAGGTACCTGCGAACTAGTCTAGAGTCATATTGGAGAGTCATATTTTAACATCTTAGAGAGTCACATCATAACATCATATAGAGTTTTCAATACCTTAAGAAGGTACTCTTTTGTGCTGGAAAGAGTTGTTCGTTCGTACGTCTTTAGAACAACATGTGTTTTGTTGTTGGTGATACCTGTACTTCATCTACCTTCTAAATAATAATTATTTTCCCTGGAGAACTACACAACTGGCTTTGGACAAAGACATTTGCTGAAATTATTTCTAAATTGGAACAGAACAATACAAATTGTGACTCACAGTGAAAATTCTGGACATTTGTGTAAAACCTTCGACTGACGTCATCATCCGCCATCTTGGAACAGAATTGAGATTCAGACTACGTCAATTTAGAACTGTTTAGTAACAGGACTTATGTGTTTTCACAATATTAGGACAAATTTTTGGATCTTCTTCGTAAATTGTAAGTCTTCTTTCATATATTTACCTTTTCACTGTGTTTTCTAGGGAAATAAATTATTTTTGTTAAAATTTACAAAGCTTGTTGTAGTCACTCTTTTTTTTTTGTGTTACTTTAAACGAGCCAATACATAACATAAAGAAAATTGGGGGCTCGTCCATGATATATGAAATTGGCAAAAAATTGAAATTTAAATTCCCCTAGTTCAAATCCTATTTTGCTTGAAATTTTAGTGAAAACAACAGGCTTTCTTTCACGATGTCAAAAGTGGAGAGTTTTCTTTCTAGTCCAACTCAAGAGCAGTTGGATAGTTTGAAAAAGGATGAGTTGCTTGAACTTGCCAGAAAGTACGATCTTTCTGAAGCAAAAGCTTCCATGACTAAACAAGATATCAAAAATATTTTAATTCAACATTTGGTAAGAAAAAATATTTTTGACAAAAGTGTATTGGCATCTGTCAGTAAGTCTATGACAGACTCTGACATTAAGAAAATAGAACTAAAAATTAAAAAGATGGAAATAGAGTTGAGGAAGCTTGAGTTTCAGAGAGAAAAGAAGATAAACAAATAGAATTGCAAAAAGAACAAATGAGATTACAATCTGAAAAGGAAGAGAAAGACAGACAGGAAAGAAAGAGTGAGAAAGAAAGACAAATAGAAGAAAGGGAAAAAGAAAGGCAAATGGAATTACAAAAGGAACAAATGCATTTACAGAAAGATAAAGAAGATAAACAAATGCAGTTAGAAGAAAGGGGGAGAGAGAGAGAGAGAGATGCAAATTAAAATGAAAGAATTTGAGCTGGCAAGTAACAGGCACGATTCCACTTCTCGTGCAAATTCAAATTTTAACATTTTAGGAAATATCAAGTTAGTTCCCCCTTTTAGTGAAAAGGAAGTAGACAAATATTTTTTTCTTTTTGAAAAAGTTGCTGAGAATTCGAAATGGCCAAGAGAGTATTGGACTCAATTATTGCAGAGTGTACTTTGTGGCAAGGCCAGAGATATCTATATATCTCTGTCAGTACAACAAAGTTCTGACTATGATTTGGTTAAGGAATGCATCTTGAAGGGTTATGCATTAGTCCCTGAGGCTTATCAGCAAAAGTTCAGAAACTATAGGAAAGATGCTAGACAAACTTATGTTGAATTTGCTAGAGAAAAAGAACAGTTATTCAAAAGATGGTGCTTAGCCAAGAAAATTGAACATGATTTTGAAAGTCTTGAACAATTAGTATTACTTGAAGAGTTCAAGAACTGTGTCCATAGTGACATTAAGAATCATCTTGAAGAGCATAAGTTTGAAAACTTGGAAAAAGCTGCTATTGCTGCTGATGAGTATTCCTTAACTCATAAAGTTCTTGCTGTAAGCAAATCTTTCACTCAGCAGTCTACTGATAGAAAGGTATTTCAACCAAATACGACTCTCAGTAAAACTCAATCTGGCACAAATTCTAAAAATCAAGCCTCTGAGAGACTTGATTCAAAATCCTTGTCTATTCCTACGTGTACCTATTGTAAGAAAAAAGGACACGTCATTTCTGATTGCTTCAAACTGAAATATAGGCATCAGAATCAAGATAGACCTATCCCAAATGCTCTTATTGCTAAGAGGTCAAGATCACGGTCATGTATTGAAAACAATACATTTGTTGGGTTTGAAAAACCTCAGTCTGATTGTGTTATGGAGAATTTTGAACCATTCATGTCGAAGGGTTCTATATCACTCTTGGGTGATTTGACCAATCCTATCCCTATTAAAATTATGAGGGATACAGGCGCTTCTCAGAGTCTTTTAGTTTCAGGTATTTTGCCTTCTTCAGAGAAGACCTGTTCTAA
>JAECUM010017088.1:0-132808 GCA_016617855.1 Megalonaias nervosa | reverse complement strand
TTTTTTTTTTTTTTTTTTTTTTTTTTCTTTCTTTCTTTATTTCATTCCGGCTTAATGAGCAGGCAATATGACCTTCCTTTTCATACGTGTCCAACAGAAACAGGCAAAACCGCATTAAAAAATAAGATTCACCCAATTTATTTTCAAAAGTGAAAAAACATCACGTACGTGTATTTAAGTAGCCACGACTGTCATATGGCCAGATAAGCGTGGTAGGATTCAACTTTCCTTATGGAATAAAATTAGTCTCATGAAAAAGTATTAATCCGTGCCAAACCCAATGTTGAAGAAACTAGCAGAAGTATTTACAATGGGACATTGTGCATTATACTGAGTATATAACCATTATCGAATGTCATTCATATTTCTAATGGTATTATAATAACATTATAAAAAATATATTATTCCTTAAATGTTTCTTGAGACAATGTGTATTTATTTGTGGAACAATGGGTTGTGTTAATAACAGCGGATGTGATTTTCGCAAGTGACGGACGTTGAGCGAGTGCTATTTCATTCAATTCTAAAATGACCCAACCTTCCCAATGTTGCAGTTTAACACACATGCACCTCTCTCTCTCTCTCTCTCTCTCTCTCTCTCTCTCTCTCATCACGACAATCCTCTTAAAGCCGAAACAAATTTCATCCACATACAAATGGAATTCCAAGTATATATATATATATATATATATATATATATATATATATATATATATGTGTGTGTGTGTGTGTGTGTGTGTGTGTGTGTGTGTGTGTGTGTGCCATCGTCTTTGTTATTTGAACCATTTATGTTAATCTTCACTTTCTAATCTGTCAATAAGACTTGGTACAATTACAAATCGCACGCTGTTAAATGTTTTGATATTTTCTTGCACTCAGTCATTGCTGATTTGTGTGCCTTTTTGACCTAAAGCGTATCAATCGACTATCCATGTTCATCCAAGTGGATGGCCAGCATATAAATCGACCGTCCATGTCTATTCAAGTGGATGACTAGGGGAGTGAAGCATAAGAGAAATTATTTTCATGCTTGGGAACATTTACAGTGTACATCAGAGAGAGAGAGAGAGAGAGAGAGAGAGAGAGAGAGAGAGAGAATACTTGCCACGAGAGAAAATACCTAATTTTTTGACCCACATAATGAAATATATCCGTTATTCACTCCTTAAAGCACATGAGGTTTTTTTTATTTTGTAAGGGAAGGTATTTGCCACCAAGCTGTAATGTGAAGAAAACAATTCTAGATAATTATTTCACAACCTTGGAAGAGTCAAATATGTTTCTATAAGATATGTAATGATTGCAACACAATCAAGAAATAGAAGAAAACACACACCTGTTGACTGACTTAATGTTGGCTTCACACGGAATCCGATGAAGCGTTTGACTTTCTTAACAATGTTGTCAACGTTTGTTACTGATGTAAGATCGCCACTCAAACGTTAAAGACATTGGATTCATGGAATATAACGTATGTGTTTTTTCCAGTTCCATGCTGAAAGTTATTTCTTAGTTTACAATTATACTGAAGTTTGAACAAGCCACCTTGCAACGCCACACTAAGAAAAGATGGACACACACAGGCACAGTTACCAATGTTAGAGATCTACGATGCAGGACGTCTGTACATATCGCTCATTGAAGTTGCAGATTTCCTGCTAGATCCAGCGCGATGTCAGCGGTCTACCGGGTTTGTTCTCTCGTGTATTGTGATTATTCGCACAGAAAATATAAACAGTAATATAATTTTCCTTCCCAATTCAAACTAAAATAGAGCATTAAGTTAAAATATTTATTACATCTCGTTGGTTTCATAATCGAGTCTTCCTTAATTACATGCGACCTTATTTACCACTTGACTGCGTAAGTGTCTAAGATTAACTTCGAATTTCTATTGATGGTTAGTGAAAAATATAATATTCAAGATTATATTTATGGATTGTGTGTGTGTGTGTGTGTGTGTGTGTGTGTGTGTGTGTGTGTGATTTGGATTTTTAACGTAGCTTTAACAATTTTTTCAGTCATATCGCTACGATGTCTGCAATGTGGCAGTTTATAGTGATGTAGCATCATGTCCCACCCAGTCATATTACCCTCACACCAGGCCGACCAGTCCTATCACTAGCCTTTTAATGCTGAGCGCCAAGCGAGGAATCTGTTAATACCATTTTTATAAGTCTTTGGATTGACTCGACCGGGGTTTGAACCACCGACTCCTCCCGCATCCAAGGCGAACGCTCTAACCACTATGCCACCGGGGCCATATGGGATATATATATATATATATATATATATATATATATATATATATATATATATATATATATATATATATATATATATTTATTTATTTATTTATTTATACCGCATACATTAAAAATAACATGGCATTTAAAGTGTTGGTATAAAGCAATTTGATATACCAATACTACTGGTATATCAAATTGTGATCCGCCCATGGCGCAATAATACGCATATATAAACATTCTAGCGACCGTCTGCAGTTGATTCTAGATCAATGATGAATTTCAACACATTAATTATTAGTGACGTATAAAAATAACGATAAAAAGTATTAATAATCCTAATTTTCTAAATGAATTTAATATGGTATACATTTTCATCACAATCCTGTCTGATTTCTGTTCCCCCTCCCCTCTCATGCATAACGGACAAACTACGCAGAAATATGGAGTGAGAGGGAAAAGGAATTTGGGCTGGATTAAAACCTTGAAGTAGAAATTACAGCAAGTAATCTGCAAGAATATGTTTCTACAGTGTTTATCAATGATACAAAGTTGCAAACCATGTCGACATTATACAGTAAATTCCTCGGTTACGTGGTACACATACTGTGATGTATTTAATGTTTTGTTTTTGTTGTTGTTTCTTAAACATACTATAAAGTTCTAAAAATCGATTATTATTATTAATTAAATATGAAAATGTCCAAAGCTAAAGCTCTCTCTCTCTCTCTCTCTCTCTCTCTCTCTGGACCATCGTAGCAAGATACGGGCTAAAATCTATGAAATGACGAACGTAGAGGATTTTCGTTTGTGTTATCTCACGATATCTCTGGACTTACGAATGATGGTAAAAGTTAATTCAAACCGACCAAAGGATCAGAGAGAGAGAGAGAGAGAGAGAGAGAGAGAGAGAGAGAGAGAGAGAGAGAGAGAGAGAGAGAGAGAGAGAGAGAGAGAGTTACGGTCGGTGGTACTGTTACTAAAGCAGAATAATGGCTTAGATCAACTGTAAATATATTAAAATATTTTAATTACCTCTTGCTGGTTCGACATTTCGCTTAGTTTCTATTCCACATTAATTTCCATGAGCCGGTAGGTGAACGGCTTAGCGTTCATGTGAATGGCGTAGCTAACCAAGTGTTTGTAGTGCTCAACTTTTATTACTAAAACCATCTTTCATGTTTAAATCATAAGCGTGTATTATATTGATTTAATCAATGTGAAGAAAAATAGAAACTAAAAATAGAAAACAATCAACTTATCAAAAAGCAAAGGTGATTGTGAATAGCCACAAAAGGCATAGAACTACATTTTGTAGCGGACACACTCAGGGATGTGAGAAGTTCATTGACTCGGTCAATGCACAGCTGCCTTTTGTAAATCTTAACTCTATTCAAAGGGCAAATGTATGTATTTGTATGTGATATAAATAAAATATATGTACAGTATGTACGCTGTATCAATAATATACCACTCGTTGTATAAATGTTTCATTAAAAGGAAACGAGGCTTGCCGAGTTTCCTTTTAATGAAAATGGTCTGCTAATGGGGCATGTATTTTGCTGATTCTACCTCTAGTCGCTAACGCCATGCACAAGCAGGTCTTGTATGAAAGGTACGCCAGAGACGCCCTTGAGAGTGGTTTCAAGGTGTCTTGTTCAGCCAGGATAATACCCAAGATAGGTTCAACTTTGAGCATAAGGCTAATTTTATTGGCCGTGTATAATCAAAGTTGTAGAGAAGGTCTAAGTCCTTGTTTTGTCCAATATCCTCTCTTCCGTGATGACGACAGGTGTCAACGATCGTGGAGCGGTAACACTTCATCGTGCTCGGTGCGAACTTTCTCTCTTCGAAGAACCAAAGGAAGATAGCTATTTGCGGTATACATGCCTGGAGAGGTATAATGTGTTCATTTGTGCATCACTGGGTGAAAACGTGCCATGTGCCTTCATATGCTTTCAGACTGGAGGGGTCTTCTTGCTAAAGCGATTCTCTATACGACTATTTGTAAGAATTGTTTATTTCTGAGGGCCTGATTAATATGATCCAGGCGTGCAGGTTCCATAGCTCTGAGTAGGAATGAAACAACTGCCGTCGTGATTGTTTGTTCGGCGAAGGAATTCCCGTGCGGATAGACTTTTCCTCGAAAGTAAACGTGCTACCATGGTTTGGAATTCAATGCCCGATCATGAGGGGGACGAAATATGTTGCCCGTCTATAGAAATCAATATCGAGGTGAACAAATAGTTGAGATGGTACTAGATCGGATTTTCCTTGTTGAAGAGAAGCCCAGATTCATAGCAAGGTTATCATGTTGTATAAGATCTAACTCACTGATGTTTCTGCAGGATGTCGTCCAGGTAACTTGATGTTGCCGCCATAGAAATGACCCGGACATACGCCAATACTTTATTCATCGGACGAGTGAAGACCCAGAGGCTGATGTTGAGTCCCTATGGGAGTGCCCTGAATTGGTATTCGATGTTGTAGGCGAATCGTCCGAACGTCCTGGAAGTCTTCTGAATAGCGATATGAAGATATGCTTCGTTTAAGCCCACATTGATGGCGAAGTTTCTCTCATGGATAACATTCAAAGTGCGCCATGGTGTTTCCACTGAGAATTAAGGGGCGTGAGGCGCTTAGGTCGATGACCGGACGTAGAGTGCCATTTGCCTTTGGGACCAAGAAAAGTCTGGAATAAACGATAGGACCCTCTCGGTACTATATTCGCTCTGGTATGCGATAACTTTGGCTTTCGCTGGGTGGAGATTCGATAGGATGGTTTTCAGAGGTTCGTGTCCTATGAATGGCCCTTGGGTCCTTTTGTTGATTTCCGTTATTATCCCTGTATTAACTCTGTGGTTATGGGAGAGAGGGAAATTGGTCTCCTTGGTTGCTTGTTTGAGGACTTCTTCAATCTGACCGTTAAACAGTAGGTTAGAGGATAAAGGTTATGCACTTAGCTTGGCCCTATGGTGGTCCTTCAGAGAAGTGCAGGCAGAGAGTACCGAGTCGCTTTCTGCCAACTGTAAATTTGTAGCTGCGGTTACAGCATTGGCCAAAGTGTGTTGAGCGGCTCTATTCAGTACTCTGGCCATTCTTGAGACCGACTCTCATGCATGCCGAATGAGTTTCTCAAGGCGGTATGTGGGTTAGACTGGTCCCTGTACATGTCTGCAAAAGTCGCGTTTGACGTGCTGTTAGTAATTGAGCCCGTAATATTGTTGCTTTGGCCCCTTAATAATCATTAGTATATGGTCTAGGTCTGTCGCAACGGAACTAGGCCATCCGTGTGGGGAAAATATCGTCAGGCTGGACGGGTTACAGGATGTTTGATCTATGTAACCGGTTCGTATGCCTGCTGAGCAAGGACGAACTTGGTTGTTTGTTTAGCCCTTTCCCACGCTGTTTCGCAACAGAAATAGAATCGAACCTCGAGGAGGCAACTTTGAAGGTAGATACAAGTCGCCAGTAATGCAGAGTCCTGTGGTGGCGACTTCTGTATCAGAGCTGTTGCGTAGCGTGTCAATGTCCGGCGCTTCTTGACTGAAGGGTAAGAGTTGACTTATTTCCCTTGTCCGCCAGAAATTCTCACGCGGAGGGAAGGTCAGCATGCAGACTGGTGATTTCTTCCTTAGCTGTGCATATCTACGCTTTGTCCACATTTCTAATCTGTAAGACAAATAGAGCAAAACGTGTAATACAGTGCCACCTTTAAGGAAGAAGTAAACTCCCGAGGGCCTGCACCTGTGTTGCTTGAATGCAGTGGGTGTAGAGCTATACCAAATGATGGTTACATGGAAAATAGTGATAGCAGACGATCTTAATACAATACTACCTGTAGGGAACGTCAAGGACAGCAGGTACAGGTAGAGGCATTGAAGCATTGCGTTCCAAGGCAAAGATGCCATGGTAAAGGAAACTCACCTGTGTGTACCAGTAATGACAGAATATATAAGGAGTTTCTTAAGGGCATAAAGACATGCACGCATATAAATATTGTAGCCCGAACCTATCTGGTGAAGTCGCACAGGCTATCCGTGCGAACGACTAAGTGATCTTTAAATATAAAGGAATGCTTATGCAGATAAACATCACTCAAGTGTCGCCTACAGGAACATGCATGGGCAATACTCGACTGAGTAAACTGTGTATACAAAGCTGACCTGTACCAGTTCGACCAGAGCGGAAGAAATACAGAAATGTATACAAGTTTCTATATTGCAAACAAAGAAACCTTCACAAAAAAGGGACCTGATGCACCATTATAGATACATACAAAGCAGGTGTAACAATATCCGTTATGGGGCAATTACCTGTAGGGAAAAAGGCCCAAAGACCACATGTACAAGTAAAAACATTGAAGTTGGTACTTGGATGCTACGAATGCCTTGGAATAGAAACTCACCAATATGAACCCGTCTGTAATGGAATTACACAGATATTATAAGTTTCTATAAGTGCTAGAGACTTGCACATACATAAAATAATTATAGCCCCAATTTAATGTGAAGTCTCCTAGGCTCCCCGTGCAAGTACTAAGATGTGTGACAATTACAAAGTGTTAGCAAATTGGAAAGGCAAAACTTTGTTGGGATAGGAAAAGAAAACGTTGGAAATATAGATAGATTATACTTTCCTTAGAACTGAAAAACACCTCCAACTTGTGATGGTATATCTTCCATGTAGATTCTGGTTTTGCAAGGTCTTTCGTGAAGTAACTGACAGGTTCTTGGACTTTGCCGCCAATCCTTATACCACTGTCCGACTCCCACATCGGTCGGCAGACAACTGTTAGCTCCCTTTAGCTAAAAGTACATCTGGGAGGGCTGGATTTGTATGGTAGTAGTAGTTCTCCTAAGGTATTATGATTGTGTAAAGTATTTAAAAAAATAAACACACACACACTCTCCCTCTCCTCAATGGATGGAATGAAAATAGTAGAAATATCAACTTGGTTTCGAGAGGCGATGTAAACGACATCTAGTCAATTCACCAGCAAAAGCTTAAACTAGAACCACCTGTGGGTGGCAAAGAGAGGTAATGGGCAAGAGTTGTTGCCCTTTGTCTATATATTATACACAGAAAAAAATGAATTTTCGTTTTTGGTAGGGCTGGATTCAGGAGGTAGTAGGGCTTTTATTCCTAATGTTAATGTGATCAGGATCATAAAAAACTGAATCTTTCTTAAGAAGACTTTAAAGTGTTTAAAAATGTCTGTCCATCCAAATACCTGTCTCCCTGTCTGTATATATGTGTGCTATTGCATCCACCTATCATACCTTCTTCTCATACATCATCAGATGAAATCACATAAACTCTGTAACATATTTTCTCATGTTGTGATTTAGTGTCAGAGGAAAATTATTTTTTGACGCCACACATTGTATATATATATATATATATATATATATATATATATATATATATATATATATATATATATATATATATATATATATTTGTGTATAGTGAAAATGTTGCTAATGTGTTCTTCAATGCTGCCAAACAAGAAACTCAAATCACACTGAACAATAAGTGACAGTGATAGAGAGAATATAGTATAGAACTTGATGCTTCCTTAAAGAAATAGGGTTACAACTGCCTGTTCATAGGTCTTAGTGTAATCATACCAACATCATAATAAGGAATATTCAACAATGACGTTAAACATTTCTTTCAACATTGGATCTGTGGTAGTATTCACGAGATAAGAATCTTTTCCTTTCAAACTGTGACAATTGGCCTTTTGACCCCAAAATAAACTTAGTGCAAGTCGTTAACAACGTTTGCACCAGTCTGTGATTTAAAAGTAATATTACTGTGTGGAAACCAGTTGTTTTGCATTTCAGTGAGTGACTTTGACATTTTTACTTTTTAAAACCAAAATCAGTAGCCTTCTTCCTTACCCCAAATAAAAGCAATCCATATTGTTTGAGGTATGTCATGTAGAAGTACTGTGCAGAAACCATTTTTCTTCATTCAGTTACAATGCCCTTGACCTTTAACCTTTTGGCTTCAAAATATACAGAGTTATATAAACGTAGTGCAAGCTATCCACAAAGTGTTATAACTGCAGATTTGAAGAACGCTAATGATTGTGCAGAAATCATTGATCTACTTTCAATAACAGTGACCTTTGAACGTTTGAACCCATAATAGATAGAGTTCTTCGTTAGTTCAAACTATCCATAAAGTCTGATAAATGTTTGTGGAGAACTCGAGTTATCATGCAAATACCATTTTCCTTCTTTTTAGTCACAGTGATCTGGCCTTTTGGGCTTCTGAGCCTGAAATTGATAGTTTTTTTGGTAACCTCAAGCGCAAGCCATCCACAGAGTTTGATAACTTTAGATTATGGACAACTAAAGTTATTCTTCAGAAACCATATTAGTAATAGATGGACAATATCATAAAATAATATACTGTGCCTTAGGGCATGCATATAAAACCTCATGATAAATACACACACACACACACACACACACACACACACACACATTCTTGTATTTGGTGGATATCGAGGACTCGAGTATGGAACCGCGTACCGAGGACATTTGTTCTGGTGATCTTAGAGCGAAAAGAAATACAGTTTCCGGCAGTAAATTAATAACAAATTGTGATATATCAAGGAAGGAAATGTGTGATCAATTCTAAGGAATATGAAATTTAGCAATGCAAGTGAGGACGCGCACGTTTACACACATATTAGGTATAATCCATGCCAACTAAGGACACACATACCTATTGACCACATGGAAACTGTAGACAATGTGACGTCATGGCTAGCTGTGACTCCCATTATCTTGAAAATGAAGAGAAACATTATTAAGCCGTACATGACCGGTTCAGACTAAGAGGGTTGGTGCACTCAGACGTAATTGTGGTTCATTTTATCATCTCAGAAATATCTTTAACCGTTTCCAGAATAAAAGGCCGATCACATTATGATTATCTCTTCACTAATTAAACCATCAATCTTTAATTGTTACTTCATACAACAATGTGGCAGACTGGTGATTCCATACTGTTCATAGATGTGTTTAGACGGAAGCACAGGACTGGGATTGTTAATATGCTCATGTATCAAAACACGTATTGTTATATTGTAAGTGTGTATAAATTGATAAGATCAAGAACTATACATGACATGAACCTATTCCACTAAATCTTAAACCATCATATAATTCATGAAATCTGAAACTGATTTTCATTGTTGGTATTATAACTAAATTTGATTTAATTGTTTCACGATAGTTAATACGTATGAAGACTTGTTTTGTTAACGTTGACCTAAGAATTTAACGAACGCTTTTACACATTTACAAAGACAGAAAAATATCAATACAATCTAAGGACGCACACAATTATTGAGAAAACATGAAGAATGAGGACATTCGTAAATCATGAACAAAGAGAACATATTTACACATCTAGTCTAAACGATTAGTACAAACAAGGGACACTATTGAAAAAATCACGGAGACCGTAAACATTGGTACATTATGACCAACGAGGACATGTTAGCACATGTAGTCCAGTAACAATCAATACGACCGCTCCGGTGGCCGAGTGGTTAGAGCGTCCGCTTCGGATGCGGAAGGTCGCGTGTTCAAACCCCGGCCGAGTCATACCAAAGACTTCTAAACATGGTACTAACAGCTGCCTCGCTAGGTTTGCGTTAGGACTCGTAGGCCTGGTGTCAGAATAATGTAACTAGGTGGGACATCATACTACATGTCTGTGGCATTATGCCGCAGTGCTAGACATCACAATAAACTGCCACACTGCAGACATCGTAGCGATATGACTGAAAAATTTAAAGCTACGTTAAATATCCAAATCACACACACACACACACACACACACACACACACACACACACACACACACTTAACAATCAATATAAATTAAGGAAGCACACTACTGACAAAATCAAGGAAAGTGTGGACATTGATAGGTCTTGGAAAACGAAAACGTATTTACACATCTAGTCTGAACTGTCAATAAAATCACTGAGACAGTGGACATTGGTACGTCATGAACAACGATGACTCATAACACATGTAGCCTGAACTATCAATACAAACTAAGGACGCACACTATTGACAAAATCAACGAGACCGTGGACATTGGCACGTCATCGACATTTATTCTGTACTATCAATACAAACTAAGGACGCACATCATCATCATCATCATCATCATCATCATCATCATCATCATCATCATCATCAATCCCTTAACCCAAGAGGTCGTTGGGGCACCACAGTTGACTTTGCAACCAATTCTCCCCATCTCTCCCTGTTCTCTACTGCCCTTTGGGAATCTCCAAATCCCATGCCTGTCCACTCCTTAATGTTGTCTTCCCACCTCTTTTTTTGTCTGCCTCTTCTTCTCCACTTTCGCACTGTGCCTTGCAAGACTGTTTTTGCCAGTCCAGCTGATCTTGAGACATGGCCGTACCACTTCACTTCACGCTTTTTTACAGTGGTCAAGAGGTCTTCATAGGATCCGACTCGTTGGATCCTGTTGTGGACTTCTTCGTTGTTTACATGGTCAATATATGAGATGCCCAAGATCTTGCGGTAGCATCCTATTTCGAAGGTTTGAATCCTTCTTTGTTGATCTGATGTGAGCTTCCATGTTTCACAAGCATATAGAAAGATGGATATGACAACTGAGTGCATCAGCCTTATTTCGGAACCAAAAGCAATGTTGGTATCTTTCCATATTGGTCTCAACCTTGTTATTGCTGCTGTTGTCTGGGCAATCCTGCAAAGTAGTTCTGGTTTGGAGCCCTCGTCTGTGATAATTGATCCCAAGTACTTGAAGCTTGTGACTCTTTTCAGCTACTGTCCACTGACCTTTATTTCTGCACTGATGCCGTTGGTGTTGTTTGTCATCAGTTTGGTTTTTCGGCGCTAATCTCCATACCGTATGCTGTGGAGTGTCGAGGCGCTCAACTAAGTCAGCCAGTTCTTTTTCATCTCCTGCTAAACCATCAATATCATCTGCGAATCGAAGATTGGCGATTGTTCTTCCTCCGATGCTGACAGTGCCCTAGTGGTCATGCAAGGCATCCTCCATGATCCTTTCCAGGAAAATGTTGAAGAGTGTAGGTGACAGTATATATCCCTGTCTGACTCAAACTGTTGTTCGAAACCAATCTCTTCTGCTGCTAGTGATGAGGACAGCACTAGTGGCTTTGTCATAGAGGTGCTCAAAAACCTGCACCTGGTTTGAGCTGATGTTGTACTTCTTCATAGTTGCCCATAAGGCTGCATGCCATACCCTATCAAAGGCCTTTTTGACATCTATAAAGACGTGGTATAGATTCTGCTGATGCTGAAGGTATTTCTCGCAAAGGAGTCTGTGATTGAAGATTTGTTCTGTGGTGCTCCTTCCTGCTTGGAAGACTACCTGCTCTTCAGCAATAATTTTCTCTGCTTGAGGCTTTAGTCTGTTGAGAATTATCTTCAGCATGTCTTTGCTCGGGTGACTGATCAGACTGATGGTTCTGTAGTTTAGGCTGTAGATTTCATTTCTTCGGGATCTCGATGACCAAGGATTTAGTCCATGTGGTGGGCCATTCTCCTGTCTGCTATATCTTGTTGCAGATTGTTGTCAGGACTGTGACTATCTCTTCTCCTCCTGCTTGAATGAGTTCTGCTGGTATGTTGTCAACGCCAGCTGACTTTCCTTTTTTTAGTGACCTAACTGCAATTTCTACGTCTTCGCGACGAATGGGGTTGTCATCAATTTCTTCTGCCTGAGGGCAATTTAGTACTGCCGGATCTCCTTGGGTCTTATGATTGTACAATTCTGAGCAGTATTCTGTCCATCGCTTGAGGATCTCTTGATCTTCTGTGAGGCATTTTCCTGATTTGTCTGGGATGGTGGTAGTTTTCCCTTGTATGGGATGTGAGATATTTCACCAGTTGATATACCATTTTATTGTCATTTCTACTCAGACTGTCTTCGATTTTGCCGTATTGTCTTTCTGTCAGGATTCCTTTGCCTTTTTCATGCTTTTCCTGATAATGTTGTTTATCTCTCTGTATTTTCTAGCTTCCTTCATGATCTCTTTTGCCCTTTCTCGGTTCTCTTCTTTTTGTCGCATAGCTCAAGGACATCTGTTGTGACTAAAGGTTTCTTTGTTCGACGGTATTTGCCAATGATCTCACTAGCTGTGCTAGTCACAGCTGTGTTGAATGTGGTTGTTAAGGACTCGAGGTCAGTGTCTTGGCTGTCCAGGGTTATCAAAAGCGCAAATTTACCACCTATCATTGCTTGGAAGGCTTCTGCGACTTTTGGATCTTTCAATTTGTCAAGGTCAAATCTGATTCTTGGTTGTTTAGGCATTTTGATCATTTTCAGGTGGAGGCGAAACGTTGTCATTAATAAATCATGGTCACTTCCAATATCTGCTCCTGGAAAACTTCGTGTTCAAGCGATATTCAGTCCTTGCAAAATCGTTTTGTCACCAAGATGTAGTCAGTCTGGTTGTGATGTGGTCCATCTGGACTGTGCCAAGTCCATCTTCTAGATGCTTTGTGAGGGTCGAACGTGTTGGCTAGCACAAGATTATTGTAGGCAGCAAACTCCAAGAGCCTGAGTTCTCTTTCATTTGTTTCTGCATTGCAGAAGGGTCCACATGTGTTTTGCCAGTTTGTCTGTGAATCAACTCCCACCTTTGCATTCCAGTCTCCTTGTACAAACAGAGTATCCTTCTTGGGTAAGTTGTTAATGACATCTTGCAGCTGGTTGTAAAAATTCTTCAGTTCGTTGTCATCATAGTTAGATGTGGGTGCATAGGCCTGTATGTTTGTGATGTTGAAGTGAGTCTCCCTCAGGAGGATGGTAATGAGCCTGCTTGAGACTGGGCAGCAACCCATAATGCTGTTCAGAATGTCCTTGTGGACAAGAAATCCAACGCCATGATTGTGTTTGTCCCCTCTTCCGCTGATGCAGAGCTTATGCCCTTCATCTGTTATTATTTCGCCAAAGTTTTTCCAGCGCACGTAGAGACCAATAATGTTCCAGTTGTACCTCTCCAACTCATGTGTAAGTTCTTTCAACTTTCCCACAGCCCTCAGTGTTCTAACGTTCCATGTACCGATGATGATGTTGTCTCTCCCACGGATCTTGGTAGTGGGGGCACCAGTAGCATACTTGTCACCTCCGTCCTGGTGTACAGCGGAAGGCGCGGTCATTGTTGACTCCGGCTGCGACCGATCCGGTATGGAAGAATTGTTAGTTGTCCTCGTATGGTGTGTCAAAGGCAAGATACAGCCTGGCGGAGCCCATTCCTCTCCAGACTGGATGACCACAGCCGAAATCCACTGATATAGTGTGGTACGCCCTGGCCCTGAGCACATGGTCGTTGAGCTCATCTTGGAACCATTCCGCTCTGGCCGTTGACTTCATCGAGGAAGACTTCCGCCCAGTGATGCTGTGCTATTATCACACTATTTTACCCATAGTTAGGAGGATCATCTTATTCCATCCAGTACGGATCTAATGGACCTGTACCACTGCCCCATAGTTCTTTTACGTACGTATTATTTCTATTCTTTAATTGTGAATTACTTAAAGCTACCATGCAAAAAAAAAAAAAAAAAAAAAAAATCTAGACAGTAAACTATATAGGTCTATTTACTTGAAACAATGCCATGGCATACTTTGGTCAACTAATTCTAATTTTAGTGTGATTTGTGCCTGAAGTCCCTAAATTCAGTTGGAATGCTCATTTTGCCAAGAAATTTGCAAGTATGTGCCTCACTTAGATTAAAAATAAAATCACAATCAAAAATAAAATCACACAATAAACGACGCACACTACTAAAAAAATCACGGAGACCGTTGACATTGGTACGTCATGGACAACGAAGACGCATTTACACATCTAGTCTGAACTATGAATACAAACTAAGGACGCACACTATTGACAAAAACATGGAGACCGTGGACATTGGTACATTATGACCAATGAGGACATATTTACACATCTTAACCAGTCTTAACAATCAATACAAATTACGGACACACACACCACACACAAAATCAAGGAGAGTTTGGACATTGGTACGTCATGGACAACGAATATGCATTTACACATGTAGCCTGAACTATCAATTCAAACTAAGGACGTACGCTATTGGCAAAATACGGAGACCGTGGACATTGGAACGTTATGGACAACAAAGACATATTTACACATCTAGTCTGAACTATCAATACAAACCAAGGACACACACTATTGACAGTCACGGAGACCGTGGACATTGGTACATCATGACCAACAAGGACATGTTTACACATCTTAACAATCAATCTAAATTAAGGACACACACAATTGACAAAATCAAAGAGACTGTGGAGATTGATACCTCATGAACAACAAAGACGTATTTACACATCTAGTCTGAACTATCAATACAAACAAAGGATGCACACTATTGACAATATCACGGAGACCGTGGACATTAGTACCTCATGAACAACGATTAAGCATTTACAGATGTAGCCAGAACTATCAGTGCAAGCTAAGGACGCACACATCTAATCTGAACTATCAATACAAACTAAGGACGCACACTATTGTCAAAATCACGGAGACCGTGGACATTGGTAAGTCATGGACAACGAAGACTCGCTTACACATCTAGTCGGGGGCCCCGAGTGGCCGAGTGGTCTAAAGCGCTCACCGTTATGGATTATTGCCATCTCACCTCTGTCTGCGTGGGTTTGAGTCTCAGGATCGGCCAGTGTGGGTATGTAAGAAGGCTTGTCAGTAGCTTCTCGTGGGTTGGTGGTTCTTTCCGGGGTTTTCCCGGGTTCTGACTCCACCATTAATACTGGCCACCATGTATAGCCTATCTTGTGCTGAAAAATGGCGTTAAACCCTACAAGAACAACAACACATCTAGTTCTAGTCTGAACTATCAATACAAACTAAGGATGCACAGTACTGATAAAATTACGGAGACTGAACATTGGTACGTCATGGACAACGAAGACGTATTTACACATTTAGTTTGAACTATCAATGCAACGTAGGGACGCACACTATTAATAATATCACGGAGACCGTGAACATTGGTACCTCATGAACAATGATGTCGCATTTACACATGTAGCCTGAACTATGAATACAAACTAAGGACACACACTATTGACAAAATCATGGAGACCGTAGGCATTGGTACATTATGACCAACGGGGACATGTTTACACATATGGTCTAGTCTTTACAATCAATACAAATTAAGGACGCACACTATTGACAAAATCAAGGAGTCTGTGGACATTGATACATCATGGACAACGAATATGTATTTACACATCTAGTCTGAACTATCAATACAAACCAAGGACTCACACTATTGACAATATCACGGAGACCGTGGACATTGGTACCTCATGAGCAACGAATATGCATTTACACACCTAATCTGAACTATCAATAGAAACTAAGGGCGGATACTATTGACAATATCACAGAGACAGTGGACATTGGTAGATCATGGCCAACGAGGACATTTTAAAAAAAAAAAGATTCAGATTTAGGAAATGCTACCAAATAAGGAGATAAATTATACTGCCAAATAATATTTATTATCGATTTTCGGAAACTTTGTGGTTTAAATTTCATGATTTAGTCTTTCACAATCACATCTAATTTTAAATTCCAAATATCTGCAAGAGATTAAATTTTTAATGATCTCTTATCCCATTCAGTGCCGGATTAAACCCTGTGGATTAAACCTAGGCAAACGAAATCTCTGGGGCCCCCCACGCAAATTATTTCCTAATACGTCGAGATTAAATCAATTCAATATTATTTTGATCCGTTGTCGCGGGGCCCCTAAAAGGCGTGGGGCCCATTGGCCGGGGCCTACTCTGCCTATTGGATAATCTGGCACTGATCCCATTGCTAAAATGGCGCAATATATAATGTCATGAAATTTACCTTTAAATGGAATATTGTGCAGTGAAATTACACAATGGAAAGATAGTATTTTTTAAATTAGATTTTAAAGAAATAAAAATACAGATATTGCCGAACATATTTATTTCATTTAACTGAAAAATGAAAAAAATGTTGAAGTCATTTTTCCACGGTTGGTTTGTGTAGCTTAAAATGACTTGTGACAGTAGAAACAGACAAACGGATAAACATTAGGCTGTTTAAGCTTTCGTATAAGAACAAAATTGACTATGACCGGAAAATATTCTCTTTTTTGTATTTATAAAAAAAACCCACTCGTCTCACCAGTTATAATTAAAGATGCTATTTTCAAAAATCCATGTTATGATGGGTTTTAAATTTTTTATTTTTTTATCAGTTATTACTGTCTGTAAATTTGTTTCCGTTTGCAAAGCAATAAGTGTTCCCGATAATTTGAACTGATATTTTTCCTTTCGCTTTCCTCTAACATGTGTGTGTTTTCAGGAAGTTGTTCGGTTCCTCGCCCAATACCACTATTTCATGCTTCCATTGCATTTTTATTCCAGTGTTATTTCCTTTTATCCTTTTCTCACAAATACACATTTGGCACTTAGTATTACACTTGCCTACCTGTCCGTCAGCCATCAATCCATAAGACTCGTAATTCAGATCAAAGTTATTTTCCCTACATAGTACGTTCATTTATTTGTCAGTACTGAACCGTCTAATGTATACAAATCCAAACAGATATGTTAATCCAAAACATCTTCAAATATAAACTCACGATGAAGATCCTGTCATAGGTTAACAAGCATTTTTTAAATGCTGACCTATATACAAATCAAGGAGGCATGGGTCACAGATTTCATTCCTGGGCATGCATGAATGACAAATTACTCATTGTGCATTGTAGCAATATGAAGCTGTATTATAACGCTGTAAAATTTTCGTGTTGAGAATAGGTAGGCTGTTGATATATTGTAGCATGCTGTTGTAAAAGTCCTAGCAGACGCTATTAATAATGTTGCCCGCATTGCAATTCTAAAAATTATGTGATACCGGGATGGATGGATTATAAACGATTTGAATAAAGAAGGTAGGGATTATTGCATCTTATGGCGTAATAACGTTAAGCATAGGTATGGTTTTTTATGCGAAATGATGATGAAATTCAGGGCCCAGTCTAAGTATGCCTCAAGATTATGTGAGACACATAATATATGGATGAATTCTATGCCATGAAGTTAAACAGTAAAGATCTTAATTCATTTTGGAAAGACTTTGTCAATAGACTATAAAAGGCTCTCCCCCCGCCATCTTCGATTGCCAAGGTTCCGATATCCCTATCTACATCTTGGCGGATCGAATAGCAATATTGGTGCTTTGTCCAAGCGACATCTATTGGATTTCATCTGTTTACTCCCTTTGTGTATAATGCATTGTACATAATAATAATAATAATGAGGACTTTGTATAGCGCCTAATCTTTAGAAGCTCTAAGCGCTTTACAACATTTGACAACACTTAAAAAACATATATAATGATATGATTACAAAATAAAAACAACACCACGAAATTAGAAAATATGCTGTAAATATTTAAGGTAAGGAAACATTATTAGGTCTTTAAGTCTGTTCTTACAGTTGAAATAGGTGAGTTTTAAGAGCGCTCTTGAATGAGATCACTGTGTCTTTATGTCTAAGTTCAGTGGGGAATTCGTTCCATGTTGCTGGGCCCTGGTATGCAAAAGAACGTCGTCCATATGATTTCATTTTCATAGTGGGAATAATGAGAATACGAGTGTCAGAAGAGGAGCGTAAGTATCTTGCTGGTGTGTACACGTGGGTGAGGTAGGATAGGTATGTTGGACTGGAGCCCGTCATTGAAACGTAGCACAGAGAACAAATTTTGTGTTTGATTCTGGATCGAATGGAAAGCCAGTGTAGGGTACAGAGCAGGGGTGGAGGCATGCTCTGATCATGGTACTCTAAGGATGATCCGAGAAGCTGTGTTTTGAACTTTTTGAAGTTTCTGGAGCAGATATTGAGACGAACCAGACAGAATTGAGTTACAATAGTCCAGTCTTGAAAGTGCTAAGGAACACACAAGTGTTTTAGTGGCATCAACTGAAAGATACTTGCGAATGGAGCTGATGTGTCTCAGCTCAAGATATGCAGCCTTGCATATGTTCATGACATGTTGGTGCAATGAGAGAGTGCTGTCGAGAGTAACACCTACATTTCGTACTGACTGTGTGAATTTAATGTTGGTGTTGCTGATATTTATTGTCTGAGGTAAAGAATGTGAATGAGACAGTCTTTGTGTTGTAATCAGAATGGCTTCAGTTTTATCATCATTCATCTGCAGCTTGTTACATGTCATCCATGATTTCACATCGGAAATGCACCTCTCTACACCTTGGATGGTAGCTTCAACTTCAGTTGGGTGGCTAGATTTGTATATTTGGGTGTCATCAGCATACAATTGGTGAGACACTGGATGATGATCTATGACACTTGAGAGTGGCTGAGTGTATAGAATGAAGAGAACAGGTCCAAGAACAGACCCCTGTGGAACACCACAACATAGATCAACTGAGCTGGAGTGTTTTCCATTTGCGGACACAATTTGTGTCCGAAAATGGTGGTTGCAATTGACCTAAAAAGGATACTTTGGAAGTTTAACATCGAAAGTATGACTGTGTACTGTGTATTTGAATGAAAGGTATTTGTGCAAACACGGACCGACACTGGAAAACTGCTTATTGATCAGTCCATTCAAGTTGTGTGCTCCTCTTTTCTCGATCAAGTAGGAACAGTGTTCAAATTTGAGCAACTTAATTTTGATTGGATGCGGTGCTTTCCGCCGCATCCAATGAAATTCACAGACCCGAAGCTCAGAAATATCTGCTCGATGTGACAAGGTGTAGATAGGGTTATCGGAACCTTGGCTAGCGAAGATGTTCCACAGCCAATGATGTGGGTAACGTGACAGATCAGCAAGACATTGATGTAATGTGGCAAAGTCATTGTTGTGAGATACGTAATTCAAGTAAAGTTACAAAAAAAAAAAAAAAAAAGATAAAGGAAAAAACCCCACCCCCAAAACAAGCACGAACGTTAAGTATTGGCTGACTTGAAAATGACAGAAATTGCACATAGTAATAATGAATTTGTACATTTCACGAGATTAATGATAATATTGATAAATTTAAAAACCAGTCATTCGACGAGTTTTGATTCCGTTTCTCTTCAACTAGACTACCTTAAATATGCTACTGAAATCTTGTGTGTGCTAATCTTGTTTTCTTTCAATAAATCCAATAAAAAAGAAACTATCGTGTAATAGACTTTTATTTGTCTTTAAATTTCTTCGTGAACAATAATAGTGTTTTAAGACATCTTGCAACGTTTATATGAGCAAGGGGTGTTTTTCCTTTCGTGTTAAATTTAATTCGATCCTATTATGTATTAGTATTAAGCTTCAGGCAACAAAAACTGACACTTGCAGCATTCTTCGATTTAGAACCAATGTAGAATAAACTTTATAGCAATATGGTTCTGTATTTATGTAGGAATATATCAAAGCTGATTTTCAGTACAGTATTATATTATTGATAAAGGATCATCTCGAATCAAGAATTTATTAGCCAATCCTCTAATCATACAGCTTAGTTCTAATATTCTCATCCTTGATACATGCAACACTATGATGAGAGTCTGCTAACTTGGCAAAATTTAAAGTTTTAAATGGTATTTGTAATCCATGATGTTCGAGTGTACGCAGTTTGAGTCTTCAGAGTTAATCAACGTGAAACATTATCAATTTTTAAGCAGGTACCAACTCCCCCCTCTCTCGATATATATATATATATATATATATATATATATATATATATATATATATATATATATATATATATATATATATATCTTCGCAAGCCAATGGTCCGATATATTAACCCTATCTATATAGGGTTAACATATTCGAACCTTGGCTAGCGAAGATGTTTGTATAGCTCATCAACAACAATATTGAAACTCCTCAAACCCCAACCGTCTCTATACTGGAATGCTTTTTAGTGGGTGGGGGGGGGGAGACAAGTTTTCCTTCCTTAATGTCATCATTTTTCCCCAGTAAACCAAAACCACTGTACTTGAAAACCGAAACAAAATTTGATCCTAAATCTCAGTTTTACAGTAATAAAACTGCAACTCACTTCGAACTTGATAATGGATTTTAGGTGCTAAATTCCAGACACGGGCTTGACCAGATTATTTATGCATAGCAGTACTGTAGTAAGCTTATCAGGAAGAAAATGTCACAGGCACACGTTGTTACAACATTGACGCGCACGCAGACACCGATTAGGGCTGGGTATGGGTTAATGTGAATAAAATCTTTGCACCATGAAACAGAGACAGAAGTTTATAGTGAATTATTAATAACTAAATTATTGTAAATAAGCCACATAAAGAAGATTACTTTTATCTGCTTAGTATATCCTCGTGATTGATGCCTTTCGTTGTATAAAGGATCCAAATAACGATATTTGTTTGTTTGTTTGTTGTTGCTTTTTTATCATTAGACTAACATACCTGGTTAATAAAGCCTATTGTATTTCATAAAAAAGAAAGAGATTTGGGACTTTTACGACAATAATAAGAATATACGCTCGTATATTTTCACGATTAGTAGTTTCATATAATCTGAACTGTTTTCGTCGGCCAGAAAAAACTGAACATAGAAAATTTGTAGGCATCATATATACAGTTAGTAAAGGCTCATTTATTAATTTGTAGTGCTTTTTTCAAGTTTAACTTGATTTGTCATTTCATATCACCTGAAAACTAAGTTTAATCTCCATAAATGAATAACAAGTTTTCCCATCCAAATATGCTAACAGACAGACCTCTTAGCTGAATATCAAACCGTTATAGCTGGATAGAGTAACTATCTTACAAGGAGTTCGCATGCAATATGGACATAAAAGAGAATAAAAGAGAATAAAAGAATAAAAAATAAAAACAAAATATACTGTAGAGATATGCTTACTGAAAATTTAGTTAGCAAGTTATTGCAACTAACAAAGCATTAACTACAAAATAGTTCTTTTTTATTCAAAATAATCTTTAAATTCATGAAGAACACGTGGAAGGGTTTACTTGTCGATACAACTAAGAATGGGGCCATTAATTTGTACATAGACATTTTACTTCCCAAACCAAATAAAGATATTATCAAAATCAAAAGAAAATTAAGCGTCATATCATCTTTTGCGAAAGGTAGTAAAATCTTATTTGTGGTAAAACATATAAATATTTGTGGTTTTAATGTCAAATATATATAGACCGTATCTACATCGTTGTCATGGATACTGTTATTATTGTTCATTGTTTAGGGGAAAAACATGAAATTGTCATGAATTACGATGCCCTGAGTGAAAGTACATGTTTTCTCTACTCACAAGTGGAATTCCATCGGTATCGATAATAAAAGTAATGATTTTCTTTGTTACGGCATACGTTTTGTTTTCGCGGAATTGTCTTTGATGCCTTTTGATCAGCTGTTGCAAGACAGGTCTAAATAATTCATAAGTTCGCAAACATAAATATTTCCTGAGAAGTTTGATACAATTCTGTAATCATTGACTGATATTAAAAACAGTGACCATTTGGGAAACTTTTCGTACCAAAAATGGCGTTAGTTTAGTAAAATAGAAGATAAAGGCTTCGCCAAATTGCATTGTATAGTTAAATTCCATATTTATAAGTTTGTTACTGTGCGAAGAAACTTCAAATATGCGTGAGTTCGAGTCTCAGGCTCGGCTAACGTGGGTACGTGAGAAAGCCTGCCAGTAGCTTCTCGTGGGTCGGTGGTTCTTCCCGGGTTTTCCAGTGTTCTTCCTCCACCAATTATACTGGCCGCCATGTATAGCCTATCTTGTGCTGAAAAATGGCGTTAAAACCCTACAACAACAACAACAACACTAGTGTGTCTCCGGGAAAAGCGTTTTACCGTCGGTACTAAATAACCTACTTGGCTTGCTTTGTCGTAAAATACCTAACATAGCTAAAAAGGGTTGGATCTTCATTCAGAATTATGGAATGACCATGAGTGGAATAAATGCCAGCTATATAGTGCATTCACAATATTACTGTACCGGCAATAAATATAAAAAGGATGTCAACTCTTCAAGTCAGTAGTGTAATAATAATAATGCAATTTCTGAATGGCCTTGCTCTCATTGTTTTATTCAGCTGGTCGACTTGCACCTTTGGTTTTTTTTTTTTTTTTTTTTTGTTTTTAGCAATATCCCAAAATATACTGCACCCATTGTAGTGTAACTGACAAGATCTGAAATCCAAACTGACACCAACATTCTGCATGAATATCAGTAATTTTTATAATTAATAAAGTTACAAAAATAAAATTTAGAAGTAAAGGTTTAATTATGGGAAAGTAATCCACTGCCATGATAGACAAAGATACAAAAAACTGATACTTTTATGATACCGAAAAAAGTAGTTTTGCTCAACCTGTATTATAACACGTCTAGATTTAGATAGGAGTCTCCGTAAACGAAAACTATATGACTAACTTTGTCATAGGAATGAACGAAATGATTGTTGTTGTTCTTGTTGTCATAGGGTTTAACGCCATTTTTCAGCAGAAGAGTCTATACATGGCGGCCAGTATTAACGGTGGAGGAAGAACCCCGGAAAACTCTGGAAAGAACCACCGACCCACGAGAAGCTACCGGCAAGCTTTCTCACATACCCACACTGGCCGAGCCCGAGACTCGAACCCACGCAGACAGAGGTGAGATGGCAGTGATCCGTAACGGTGAGCGCTTTAGACCACTCGGGGCCCCGAACGAAATGAAATACCGTGTTAGATACGGATGCTTCATAATACATACTAGTATTAAGTAAATGTAACCTTCATTAGGGTTTCATCTACAACTGTTCTTTAGGGCAATTACATTATTATTTGAATATATATCTTGTTGTTATTAACTGACGGATCAATTTATTGATTGACTGATTGTCCTGCAATTAGACTTTAGCATGACATAACACGCTTCAGACTAATCCACTGCTTTGGAGATCATACCATTTGGCTGGATTTGAGCATTTATGGCAGGAAACAGACCTTATCGGCAATGACTATTCTCATTTTTTGACAAAAAAAAGTAATATCTTCATTGCATAATACACATACAAATCTCCCTCTCTCTCTCTCTGGCATGTGCAGATTTAATGTTGAAAATAGGAACAAATGTTTGTGTTAACCATATTGTGTATTTCATGGAGACTTTGTATTTTTCAAGTCACTTTGGCTGAATAAATCGATCATGCATACAACATTATTTCTGTTGTAATCTGTGGTGTTTTATTTCAACCTCAACACAAAGAATAATGATATACTAAAAACAACAACAACAACAACACAACTTATCTATTTTAACTGAATGAAACCTCCTAAATAGCTATATATAATGTTCAATAATTCCAGAAGTGAAGTACAGAGTTCAAACTGTCTGAGACTACACGTATGTATAGAGTTAGTGGATGGGGATAATTTTCAAATACATATTTACAAACAGTTTATCCTGTTTTATTGTTTTGGCACCATGGATGAAAAAGAATACACTTAAATGGTTCAGCACTCTCACGCTGTACTTTCCAAATCACTTAGTTTATACATTTGCTAATTCAGGGTACCTCATGAAGGTGTTTTGTATCGCTGATTGGAAGTTTTAAAGACTTTTTTTCCCACATCACCTTCTGTGTAAAACTTACTGAAAAAAGACTAAATGAGTAAGAATATTACAGTCTAATGCAGCTCTAAATAAATGTTCATTTAAGTTATAAATACAAGTTGGTCCAGTAGAACATCCTGAGCATTTTGGCTATTTGTTAAAAACCTCTTTAAATCTGGGAATACAATATAGATTGATGCCTGGTGTTTACATGTTGTGTCTTGTGTTAATAAGACTTCGTTTACAACAGAACTATGGATACACGCACAATTCATGATATGTAAATCAAAGTCATCAAATCATCAACTGAAGTAAGAATATTATATACATTTAAAAGAACACTGAATGCATTCAACAATTTATGATTCCTTGCACATGTAGTTGCAGGTCTTAAGAGCATGATAATGAAAAACATTTGCTGTAATTAAATGATTAATTTTGGGATTGATCATCTTGATGATAAATGTTTGACCTCTACATACTACATTTATCTTTCTATCTATTTAGTGAAGTTCTGTGCGTGTAACTTCCAAATTCGGTTCATGTTAATTCAATGTCACCTTAATGAGATCTTTCACTAGATTCACATCTGTTCTCTCCTGTTTGAACACTAAGTAGGCAAATTATGAAACAGGGGTGGATACAGTTCATTTAATAATCATAAAATAAATTTTACATATCATGGACGTGTGTAAAACCTTGTTGCAACAGGACATTTTAACTTTACAGATGGGTCAGATAATTATGCAATTTCGGTACAACTCTACAATGAACTCATGCTTATTTTTAATAGCAGTTTCATGTACTTCTTTCGTATAACATACCGTAGATTTATTTCCCTGTGCTGGATGTGTATAGCATGAATATATCGTGAGTTTCCCATCACTATCGTCTCACATGCATGAAATATTAATAAAAATATCAAGGACTGTTATATGCACCAGCTTTTCTTTTTAGAGTTTAGTTAAGTTATTGGTATTTGATGCTTGGATCTAAAGGGAGATAATACTTTTTTGAAATGTGTAATTTGATAGTGGAGATCTCTTCACAAGTTTTCCACCGGGCAATAAAGGACACGGTTTTGGGCGTGTGTATCACCAGCCTTGGAGGAAAGATACACTCCCAAATCGCGAACAAGCACCAAGTGTGTAAATGGGGACCTTCCTAAAAATCACGATTTTACGTTATTCTCGGCTAACATAGTTGGTAGAAGCAAGATTTAACCATTTTTCCAACCGAGGACATCCTCGGTACATTGGTGTTTAATCTCAATGATTGTCCTCAGTTTACACCAAAATACAAACGCACACAGACACACAATGTATGGAGATCGATGGATGATGGTTATTTATATACATAGACAGAAAACAAATTAATAAGTACAAAATAAATTTACTGTTCAATTACTGCAAACAATATTGATTATTAGCAGACATAACATGAATTTTGCTCATACTTAAGAAGTAATTGACACATATTGATCAAAATACTGTCTAAAATATAAAAATATAGTAAAGAAATGTATCACATGATAATAAATAATTTCACCACACACTAATTAAAAAAAAAACTGCTTAAAAATATATAATTTGAATTTAACTTACCTGCATTCATGATTCACAAAATATAACTTGTCATAAAAAGTGATTCAACTTATGAATTCTTCCAATCCTATCTGAATCTAGCATGTACATTAAAAAATACTATATGATGTGTATTTTTATGCTCTATTAATTTTCCCAAAAATTTATGTTTACATTCTTACTATTAACAATAAATATGTAAACACTATAAATCAACATGTTTACTCAGTCCATTCAAGCATTAACAAAAATCACATGAAAAATTCAATGATCAATTTTTATTTCAATGCCATGAAAATTTACAGTAGTAAAAATCAACTGCTACCATATATATTCTTGTATAAGTCAAAAGTCCAACTGAAAAAAACCCATAATCGCTGATTTGCTGTTGTATAATGTGATTAAAGATCAATGTATAAGTTCTTTGTTCTATTGACTGCTCCAAACAAATTGTATGCACCCAAATCTGCTGGTGCATTATGGGATGGCAGATCTGGGTCTGTGCAGTTTGTAGTTGGCCTTGACTTATAAGCAAGTATATATTGTATGAAATTGCCATTAAGCCCCATATAAAGCATTTTAATCTATTCTTCAATTTGCAAAACAATAATGTGTATAACACCCAATTAAACGACAAATTAGCTTTATCTTTAAAAATCATTTTAATTTAGCACACTGGTCTATAATTTGGCCTGTCCAGACTGAAACAATCTCTGAACACGATGGTAATTGTTGTCACTAGTCAGCCAGTGTCCTCCATCAGCTATAATTGTTGTCCCTGTAAGCAGCTGGGCAGCATCACTGACAACATAGATAACTGTATTACCAATATCTTCCCGAGTTCCAACACGCTGAATGGGGATAGTTTTCTCATACTCACTATCTACACTACGTCCTCCTGAAAAATCAAATATGAAATAAATGAGAAGTAACATATTGAAATAGTACACACACAAATTTTCAATACTTGGAATAAAGGTTATGTACCAGTCTACATCTAACCTTGAAAATACTCTAACACTGCAACATAAGAAGGGAAAATAGCCAAAAATTTGGAGAACTCAGTCATATACAGCACCAAGCAAGATACATTACTACCATTCCTGAGGCAAAAAGCAAATTCAGTCATTTTCTATCCCTCCACCCACCCACCCACTGTGGTGAGGTTACCAAAGGTATTCAGTGAAGAATCTGGCTATGACCCTTGTGAGAGTTACAGAGTTGTTAGGTGATATGAAAAGTAATCAATTGTTTTTGTCTCTGTCTTAAAGGGCATCAGTCAAAGTACTGAAAAGGAAAGAAACTGATCAGTAACCCTGACCTTGAAAAACCGTGACTGTGATACATGAGATATCATCAAATAGAGACTGAAACATAATCATACCATATCTGATCCTTGAGCCTCAAGCAGCTATTAAGACATAAAAGCAGAAAAAAGCTCCATGAAACACCCACCTGTGACATTGGCCTTGAAGACATTATCCCAAATTTGGAATGCAACAAGTAACAATATTCAAGTGTACCAAATTTGATGAATTTATCCTGAATAGCTGAAAAGTTACAAAGCAGAAGGAAAATGAAAACATGAAATAATGGCTTGTGATCTTGACCTTGAAGATACGACCCTAATGTCATGCAGGACAATATAGCAAGTTTCATTTCTTAATCTCAAATCGTTCTAATGTTATAAAATGGAAAGGAAAGTATGAAGGAAAATTTAAAATAATGACCCATGACATTGCCAATGAAGATAAAACTCCTCTCCCTTTCCAATGTGGCATGAAAAACACTTTCCAATGGTGATGAATAAATATATGAACATTCAATCTCAAACAGCTCTAACATTACAGGGCATAACTGTATGTCTAAAGGAAAACTTGAAATATTGAGCCTTGACCTTGTCCTTGTAAATCCTCAATTTGATTTTCAACGTACCTGCTAATGAAGATTTAAAAATATATAAAATTTCATCTCTTAATCTCAGTTGGCTTGAAAGTTAAAACATGGAAAGGAAAGTGTGAGAGAAAATGTAAAATACTGAGCAGTGACAGTGACTTTTAAGACACATGCCATCTAATGATGATGTACGACTACACCAAGTTTCATCAATTGATTCTGAAAGCTGTAGAACACAAAGGAAAGTGTAACTGAAAACTTTAACCTTTCCTTAAAAACAGGAAACTCAACAAGGTACATTACACACCTTATAATGATGCTGTATAAATATACCATGTATTCTTTTGTAATCTCAAATGGCTTGAAAGTTATTGGCAGGAAAATAAAGTGATGGAATACTTAAAATATTGTGTTGTGACCTTGGTCTTGAAGACAGGACCCCAATTAAGTATGTGACACACCTTCAAATGATGACATACACTTATACCCAGACTCTGCTCCCTTAATCTTGAATCACTTTAAAGGTACAGAATAGAAATGAAAGTGTGATATACAGATACTATGTCACCCACTTCAGAAAATGGTCAAGGACAATAAACTGACTGTGAAATAATTTGTATGTAGAAAGTAATGCTGGACCTTCCTAATGAGTTTAAACTAATATAGATACATCAATAAATTTTCAAGTAAGGAAGACTTCATTTAATAAGTAGCTTTTGATACCAATGGGTTTTATGTGAGTTGGTAAATAAATTATGTGTACTGCTTCCTTAGTATACTATATGCACTGACTTATAAGTCTAGCCATACTGCAAACAACAAAGATCCAGATCTGGTGTAACATAATGCACCTGCAGATCAGGGTCTATGTTGTTTGTTCTTCTGATTACTCCTAAGAAACTGCAAAGACACAGACCTGCTGGCACATTATGCAACAGCAGATCTGGGTCTGTGTAGTTTGCAGCTGGACTCAAAAGTGAGTACCTGCAATGTACAAAAAAACAGCACCTGTTAAAATGTCATGCATATCACTTACCCAGTCTGCGATAACCCTCAGTGTCAGCGATTGGACCAGGGGCCACACACATCACTCTTATTTTGTCTTTGCCCCATTCAACTGCAAGGTGCTTTGTCATAGTTTCTGTAATAAATGATCTTGTTTTAAAGAGCTAATTAAAACAGTCAAGCTAATTGCAATGATTAACATTCTAGTTAAGATGGCATTTCTATTAAATGGTTTTCCACATGTTAAATATTGTTGACAGAAAAAAATTTAGTGTGAAAATTTTAGGTGCTTTTAAATGAAAGTTGAGAGTTCTAATTCGAGTTAAATAATAAATAAAAAAAATCCCTACCCCTAAAATGAGGCAATTAAAAATGCATTTACATGTTTGCTGAAACAAAAGAATCACCAAATGACCAAACCAAACAACAGTAATCTAATAGAACAAAAAAATTTACCTATTGCAGCTTTTGCAGCCCCCGCATGCAACTGTAACATCTGACCTCTGATCTGAAGAGTGGCTGTGATATTCACTACAACTCCTCCATGGTTCTGAAAAAAATTAATCCTTCTTTGTTCAAGCCTGTAATGTCCTTCAAAAAGATGTGAGAAAAAGATGGTAATTTGTTGAAAGACATTAACCACAGTGTGATCAGCTGTTTTGAAAGACAATAGATTAACATCGGTGTGATCAGCTGCTTTGACAGAGAAGAGATTAACTTTTGTGTGATTAGTTGTTTTGAAAGAGATGTGGTCAACTGATGTTATGAGAGAGTAACCTCAACTTTACAAAAAGATGTTTGAAGGGTTAACAAGAGTCCCTTGAATGGACTGATGCATTATTGGCTGAAAAGAATTTCCATGAATTCAAGATAAGACTGTTTCTTCCTTTAAACTGTTGTGTTGAAACCACTGTTGATATTCTTTAGAGATAACAAGGTTCTGAAATTAGCTGCCGTGGGTGACATATCCATGTCAACTTGGCACCATTTTCATTTAGGACCAACAAGGCATCATAATAAGTCTTTGGGTGGAAATTCCATTTTGATATGACATTCTGTTCCAGGGGAGCAACTATAAAAAGATGGATGCCATTCTGGCTATATTCGATATCAATCTTTCACCATTTCTATTTAGTACCAACCAGACATCATAAGAAATCTTGGTGAAAGCACAAAGTCAATATGAGCAGCCATTAGGAGTAGTGATAACAAGATTTTCGACATGGCCATATTATAAGTCAGACTGACACCATTTTCATTTATGAGCAACTAGACACTGGAAGAAGTCTTTCATTGAAAACTCTATGCAGATATGACCATATATTCAAGAAAAATGGTGATAACAGGGTTTTCAAGAATGTCTTTGTAGCAGGCATACTTAAGTCTCAGTGGCACCATTAGTACCAACTAAACAATATAAGAAGCTGTTTAGTAAAAACCCTATGTTTTTATGACCATCCATCAGAAGTAGTGATAACAATATTTTCAAGATGGCCACTGTTGTGGCCATACTGGACATCAGATTGACACAATTTTCATTTTTGACCAACCATACATCATAAGAAGTCTGCTAGTGGAAACACCTATGGCAATATTACTTTTTTTCAGAAGATTAGCAATAACAAGATTTTCAAGATGGCTACTGTGGCAGTCATATAAGACATTAGATGTGCACCATTTTCTTTTAGGACTAACCAGATATCATAACAAGTTATCTGGTGAAAACTCCACAGCAATATTACATTTTGTTCAGGAGAAGTAGCAATAACAAGAATCTGAAGATAGCCACTGTGGCAACAATACTGGACATCAGACTGGCCACATTTTCATTTAGGGCCAACTAGACATCATAAGAAGTCTTTTAGTCAAAACCCCATCTTGATATGACCATTAATTTAGGAGAAGCAGTGATAACAAGATTTGTGAGATGGCCACTGTGGTGGCCATAATAATGCATGTCTGGCCAGCACATTTTCATGCCAAATCCCAAACCAGAAGGTGTATATTTTGCGATTTGGTCCCACTTTGACTTCTGATTTCACTATGCACAGCTGCGCTGTCAGATAGAATGAAAATATTATTTTCATTTAGTGACTCCTGCCATGGTTGAAATGCATTCACTATAGCCTTTATCTCCTAGTGATTGATACGCATTGAATGCCCCTGAAGATACCACACCACGCTGACTTCTCACAATGACAGCAGAAGATGGGCATTCCAGCTCACTGTAATGGAATCTGTGTAGATTGTAATTGTCAGAGGCTGAATCTGCAAGAAAATACCCAAAGTAAGCCATGTGAGGTTCTCCTATTTGCTGAAATAGGATCTCATGTATCCTGACAATGATGATGAGATCCAATGCTGCATTGAGAAGGCCCAATTGGTGAAGACATTCCCAGGCTAAGATGTGATTCTTTGAGAGAAAATCCTTGTGATTCAAGGCATGTTCTTGATGAAGGCAGACCCTGTTAACATGCATTTTGAACTCCAGACCAATGTGGGTGAAATGTTGAGATGGTATAATCATGGATTGTTCTTGTTGACAAAGAATCCAATGTGCAGCGGAAGTGAAACACAGGATTTCATTTCATGCTGTAAAAATATTACACACATGGCATTTGTGCAGAATGTCATCCAGGAAGTTGAGAGTCATGTGGAGATAGCACTGAAGTGAGAAATGAGTCCACAGTTTATGTGAAGAGCTAGGAATTGATGTTCAAACCTAAAGTGAGTGCCCTGCATTGGTAAACCATATCCCTAAATGTGCAATCTCCTTCCTGAATGGTACTGAGAATAGTTTCACTGTCACCACTTTGAACGATGGTTCCAAAATGAAATGTTGAGAGAGGTAAGAAGTATGACCATCCGAAGCATCTCACTGGCATCAAGAAAGTCTGGAGTAAAGTCCCAGTGAGTTCATGTAAAAACAACCAATAATGTCAATCTGCCAGAATACCAGTTACCTCATCTTATGCCAGAAATGTCACGCCTGGGTGCAAAACACTATCTGTAAACTGATACAAGAAATGGGTAAATTGGAAAAATTGATTTTACCATACCCTTTTCCAATACCAAAACCTTGATAAGATTGCTGTGATAAAGATTTTCAAAACTCCATGTGTGACTTGGCAATAGTAAGGAAATGATGCTGGGCATCTGGGACTTTATTGTTGCTGTATCATTTTTTGCACCGATACTAGATGTAGGCAACTGGATTGTTGATGCTGGTGCTAGTTGTATGATGCAGGATAGGGTGATATTTGATCACAATACCTGGTTCTTTCAGATATCCATTGAGGTTGTGTTGGAGCTAGTACTGAATGGCAAAGTCCAGTTCTGAACTATTTGCTCTTCAATGTCAGTGCTGGTTTCCATGATGCCAGTAATGGGTATGATGGGACAATGATCACCCTACACAAATCCTTCAGGCATCTGTTCAGGCCATGTCTGAGTCAGTATTGACTGTAGCTGATCAGCCTCTGCTGGTTTGGAGAAGCTGCCATACACTGTTGGAACTGTCAAGAAAATCTGTTCTGACCATGACAAATGTCTAACCAAAAACTGCATCCTGTAAAATTCAGACTGGTAGCCTAGCTGTCTTCACCAACTTAAAATGTTTGCAGCATATTGTCCAGACCACTGCTGGCATCTGAAATTGCAGAGAGCAAAAGGTATATACAGGTGAAATCAGTCAAGTGTTGTGTGACCTTACTGTGAAAAGGAAGCTAATGATAAACATAAATAAAAGTCTCATGAATAATCATATGGCATGTAATACCAGACAATTATTACCAGAATTCATCTGCTATGTAAAGTACTAAGAGCTGAAATTAAGTACACTCAACCATAGGACATGCAATCAAAGTGGTGCCAAAATGTATATCGAAAGACCAATAAAGCATGAATTCATTGTGTCAGATAGTCTAAATACAGAATGAGAAACTGACAGAAATATAGCCAAAGCATCCTTTCCTTGAGGAAAAAACTCCCCAGAATCACTCAATACATTAAAAGGCACAAGTCAACATTGGTACTGCAAGGTCTCCAAAAAGAGCATGCTTCTCAGCACAAGTGGAAGTACCTTAGTGATGCCAACTCCTCTAAGGGGAGATCATTCTAGCCTGACTTCTACCTAGATGGACAGTCAAATATTAGCACTTTTACTGCAAAAATCAGCTTGAGAGGGTTGATTTTGCAAGGAAGTGGTTGTATTCCTAATGTAATATGATCAGGTTATGTGTTTGAAGATGAAATGGAGAACAGGAATGCAAAACTCAAAACAATCAGTGATAAACAAAAGTGATAAGAACATTTAAATAAATTTCACTAATGGATTTGAAAATCTATTTAACCATGTTTCAGTCTGCCACTGAAAATAGCCTCTGTTAAAAGCCCTTTTGCATAGTAATTATAGTGACATTTTTCCACTACTTACTAGCTGCAAAACTGTTCTAGCAACCTCCATTGATATGATGACATCATCACTAGTAATTGTATCAGTATAACTTATGTGAATAAAATAAAATCAGCAATAAAATTTGCTGATAAATGTTCTCTATTTATATGTTTACTACAACTGCAGTTATATTTTACTCATTCAATGCTGTCTGAATTTTATGCATTTCCTCTTTTATTAAAACATACCTTTATGAAGAAATAGTTCTCTCCATTTAGTACTATCATAAGAAGGAAAATTCGTAAGTGCATTCTTAATGAATGAAACTTAAGCAACACAATGAATGGAAGTGATAAATGCAAAATCAGAATGCATTTCTAAGACTGTAAAAACAAATTATGAAATGACAGTGGATATGAAAACTTGAATGGAATGCAAATAAAATGTGTACTAAGTGCAAAACATATGTAGATTTTGTAAAATTACATTTCATGGTCTTTTAATACATTGTAGGCAATAAAATGAAGACAAACCATTACCTTCATGTACTTTTCATACACAACTTTCATGACATTGAACGTTCCATGAGCATCAATTTCCATGACAGTGCGGAAAGCATTGAAAGACAGACCGGCAGCTGGAGAAAGGAAATTACCTGCAGCACCTGAATCATTTAACAGAAGGTTAAAACTCCAGTGCAAAAACCATTACACTAAAACATACAGGTACCTTATCTTAAATTTTTAACTTTAAACTATGGGTTAAGACAAGTGATTCTGTTGGGTTGTTTTATATGGATCATCCAGAAATCAGAAATCAAATGATGTGTGACACTGTTCATTCAAACTTGACCTTCCCAGGCCATTGTTGACTAAAACAGTATCTCATCTCATCTGCTCCTGTGACCATGACCTTGAACTCTTACTAATTTCAAACCATCAAGTACACTAATACAAACTATATGATAAGAAAAGACAGGATATGTTATTAACATTTGTATAAACTATGATGTTAAAAGGATGACTTTCTATTATATTAAAGGCAAATATATGATGGTGATATATATATATATATATATATATATATATATATATATATATGCCAGATATGTCTCAAGCATGATAATATAACAATATAACATTCTAAAAGCGAATAACAAACTTGTTCTATATTAAGTACACGAAAACATATATAATGCTACATTAAAAAATGACTGCAGATTGTGAGTGAGGAATAACTTAATATTTCAAACTCCCAAAAAATAATTAATAAGGATGAATGAACCTATGGAAAAGCAAGAGTCCCTTGGTGGGATTGATGCTCTTAGACAAAAAGAATTGGTGGGAATTCATGAGAAGTCCATTTCTTCCCTCTCTTACAACTGCTGAGTATTGAAACCACATGATATTTTCTTGAGAAACTCCAATATAGACTGTATGACATTAGTGAAAAAATATTTTCCTCCATGTTTGAGTTAACATGTACACAAGATAACTGCAGTACAAAAATCTTAGTCATGGAAATTTGACCTCATGGAGAGAAAATCAATAAACTTGTTCCAGAATCTTATGAAGATATCACCACATGCGAAGTAGGTCTAAAATCAATAATTACAATTTTTTTGAATGGCTGTGTTCTCAAGTCATTATACTCTGTATTCACTATTATTTCTGAAGTACTGACTGTCTCAAGTCATTATACTCTGTATTCACTATTATTTCTGAAGTACTGACTGTCTCAAGTCATTATACTCTGTATTCACTATTATTTCTGAAGTACTGACTGTCTCAAGTCATTATACTCTGTATTCACTATTATTTATGGAGTGCTAACTGTCTCAAGCCATTATACTCTGTATTCACTATTATTTGTGGAGTACTAACTGTTTCAAGCCATTATACTCTGTATTCACTATTATTTATGGAGTGCTAACTGCTGTCTCAAGCCATTATACTTTGTATTTATAGGTTACTGCATGTGTATGGGAAAATATGAACAAGTTTTTTCTGATGGATACTGCACAACCTGTGGGAGTGCAGTATCCATCCGACAAAATGAGTTCATATTTTCCCATACAAATGTAGTAACCTTTTTATTATATACTCATTTTCTTATTCTACCTAAGGCTTAATTATATAAAAAAATACATTACACAAAACAGTAATTGAATTTATGCTATATTCCAAAATAAATACTTAAGTGCAGATTCATCAATACACAACAACATTAATGCTCACATAACTCTGCCCTGCAAAAATTTGAATTTAGTCTTGCACTTGACATCACTTTTAAAAAGAATTGTCACTTTTGGTCTACTTAAAATTGAAATTTAGAGTCATATTGTGAATGAATGCACATTGCAACAGCTCTTCCAGTTGGTATGGAATTAATCAATTTTTTTTTCCTTTGGTCAATTCTACTCAATTCCTCTTGACCTGGATTTATTAGCTGTGTCAATTCCACACAAAATACACGTGACTGTGATTTGAGCAGGGAGGGACTTGTCTTGACTTAGCAGTGCATGTGTGTTTCTGTTTTGTCACTGAATGCTTGGAATCATGTGGGAAATATATGAACTCTTTCAATTCTAATTATCAAAAAGATGTTATGGAATATCACCTTCATTTTATTTTGAGTGCAGTAAGGAGAATGTTAATGCACCTGGAATGTAGTCAAAATTACAGTACAATTTAGAAATGTGTAATCAAGCTTTAGAACCCCATGACATAGCTCATGTAATTCAGATTTGCAAAACATAGAAAGTACATTTTGAGCAAATTCACGATGCTAAAATGTAAGCATCTTTTTGGCCATTCTTATTACCAGCAAAAGTAGACATGTTTATGACTGGTCATTTTGCATGCTCCACCAACTATGTTATGACCTGTACGGCATCTATCGCTAGCCTAAACATGAAACATTGTATCAAAACAGTTAATGCAGAAAATTGCAAAGCAGCTGGTGTGTCACAATCCATTCAGCAGGGGAAATAAGAATTCTTCATCATCTTGGCTTACTGGTTCTGAAGCCCTAACTTTTCTAGCAAAACCTTCAGTTGCATTTTTTTCCCCACGAATTCAGTACTTTCACTTATAAAATGGTTCGTATCTGATAGATATGCAATAGCCCTTGCCCTCAGTATGCTTTTCTCTGCTATTTTTATATACCCCAGAGAGCACTGGTCATAATATCAACCATTCCATTAATGAAAAGTAAGGAACATTTCTCCTAAATAATTGTTCAAATGATCAGAATGGTATATTCAATTCTGCATCTCTCACGCTCGTTGTGGACACTGTGAATATCACGTTATTTATTTGCTTGTTTAAAAGTTTCATTGGTGACTCAGTAAAACCATCCACATTGTTCACTTTATCATCTCTACTTTTAAACAGATGAAACAGATGCTTTAGTTCATTCACAAACAAATCTAATAAACTGAAACCTAAAGTCTACTATATGAGTGCACATGGTTTGTTTACAAAGTAGTTCCTAATACACTATACTATTTTTAGCCACACGTCATGCACGTGCATGCAATATGAAGGTGTTCAGAATCGTAGAATATTGCACAATTCTAACAATGTAAAGTTAATGGAGTAAAAAAAGGAGTATATAATAATCACTATTATATATTGAGTACTGTCCAAGCCATTATACTTTGAAATCACTGTTTTTCATGGAGAACTGTCTCAAGCCATTACACTCTGCATTCACAACTATTCATGGAGTACTGTCTCAAGCCATTTTTACTCTGCAGTCACATTTATTCATGGAGTACTAATTGTCTCAAGCCATTATACTCTGCATTCACATTTATTCATGAAATACTGTCCCAACCCATTATACTCTGCATTCACATTTATACATGGATTAGTAACTGTCTCAAGCCACTATACTATTCATTCACATTTATTCATGGATTAGTAACTGTCTCAAGCCATTATAATCTGCATTCACATTTATTCATGAAGTACCAACTATCTCAAGCCATTAAACTCTGCACTTCTGCATCCACATTTATTCATGGAGTACCAACTGTCTCAAGCAATTATACTCTGCATTCACATTTATTCATGGAGAACCAACTGTCTCAAGCCATTATACTCTGCATTTACATTTATTCATAAATTACTGTTTCAAGCCATTATACTCTGCATTCACATTTATTCAAGGATTAGTAACTGTCTCAAGCCATTATAATCTGCTTTCACATTTATTCATGGATTAGTAACTGTCTCAAGCCATTATACTCTGCTTTCACATTTATTTGTGGAGTACTAAGTGTCTCAAGCCATTATACTCTGCATTCACATTCATTCATGGAGTACCAACTGTCTCAAGCCATTATACTCTGTATTCACATTTATTCATGAATTACTGTTTCAAGCCATTATACTCTGCATTCACATTTATTCATGGATTAGTAACTGTCTCAAGCCATTATAATCTGCTTTCACATTTATTCATGAAGTACCACCTGTCTCAAGCCATTAAACTCTGCGTTCTGCATTCATATTTATTCATGCAGTACCAACTGTCTCAAGCCATTATACTCTCCATTCACATTTATTCATGAATTACTAACTGTCCCAGGCCATTATACTCTGCACTGAACTTCACCTTTATTAATGGATTATTAACTGTCCCAAGTCATTATACTCTGCATTCACATTTATTCATGGATTAGTAACTGTCTCAAGCCATTATAATCTGCTGAAATCACATTTATTTGTGGAGTACTAAGTGTCTCAAGCCATTATGTACTTTTGAGAGAATGTTGGCCTACCTCTATGCTACTCTGATGTAATGTGGCTGACATTTCTTTGGATACTGTACTTTTGGAAGCTGTAAATGATCTTAGCACACTGCTAACTAAAATGACTGCTCCCTTGTGCTCAAAAAATCAGCCTGAATTTTCTGAAGTACATTATCCTTAGCAGCTATTAAATAGGGAAAATGAATTTTGCCAGACTAGACAATACCAGCTTCTGAAAGTGCAATGAATAAATTTACCAAATATATAAAATGTAAAAAAAAGTTATCAGCTTTTTTCACAATTTACCTCTGAAGTTTAGGAAGTGAAAATGACCAAGTGGAGCTAGCACTTTTTTGAAAGGTGCACATCTGGAGTAAGGTCAAGTTGTATACTCTATAAACCATATTACACCCATCAATCATACACCAAAATAAAGGGAATTAAAGGTTCTTTGCACAATACCTAAGATATACAAGGTCTTTTTTAAACAGCCAGTATAACCAGTGAGGAAACCTGGGGAAATTCTTTTTCTTTAAAATTCTAACCCTATGCAAAATATGAAACTGTAGAGCACCACCTATACTCTGCATCCATATTTATTCAAGGAGTACCAACTGTCTCAAGCCATTAAACTCTGCATCCACATTTATTCAAGAAGTACCAACTGTCTCAAGCCATTAAACTCTGCATCCACATTTATTCAAGGAGTACCAACTGTCTCAAGCCATTATACTTTGCATTCACATTTATTCATGGAGTACCAACTGTCTCAAACGATTATACTCTGCATTCATATTTATTCATGGAGTACTAACTGTCTCAAGCGATTATACTCTGCATTCATATTTATTCATGGATTAGTAACTGTCCCAGGCCATTATACTCTGCATTCACATTTATTCATGGATTAGTAACTGTCTCAAGCCATTATACTCTGCATTCGCATTTACTGATGAATTACTAACTGTTTCAAACCATTATACTCTGCATTCACATTTATTCATGGCTTAGTAGTAACTTTCTCAAGCCATTATACTCTGCATTCAAATTTATTCATGAAGTACCAACTGTCTCAAGCCATTAAACTCTGCATTCACATTTATTCATGAATTACTGTTTCAAGCCATTATACTCTGCATTCACATTTATTCATGGCTTAGTAGTAACTTTCTCAAGCCATTATACTCTGCATTCAAATTTATTCATGAAGTACCAACTATCTCAAGCCATTAAACTCTGCATTCACATTTATTCATGAATTACTGTTTCAAGCCATTATACTCTGCATTCACATTTATTCATGGCTTAGTAGTAACTTTCTCAAGCCATTATACTCTGCATTCAAATTTATTCATGAAGTACCAACTATCTCAAGCCATTAAACTCTGCATTCACATTTATTCATGAATTACTGTTTCAAGCCATTATACTCTGCATTCACATTTATTCATGGCTTAGTAGTAACTTTCTCAAGCCATTATACTCTGCATTCAAATTTATTCATGAATTACTGTTTCAAGCCATTATACTCTGCATTCACATTTATTCATGGCTTAGTAGTAACTTTCTCAAGCCATTATACTCTGCATTCAAATTTATTCATGAATTACTGTTTCAAGCCATTATACTCTGTATTCACATTTATTCATGAATTACTGTTTCAAGCCATTATACTCTGCATTCACATTTATTCATGGATTAGTAACTGTCCCAAGCCATTATACTCTGCATTCACATTTATTCATGAATTACTGTCACAAGCCATTATACTCTGAATTCACATTTATTCATGAAGTAACCAACTGTCTCAAGCCATTATACTCTGCATTCACATTTATTCAAGGATTAGTAACTGTCCAAAGCCATTATAATCTGCATTCACATTTATTCATGGAGTACCAACTGTCTCAAGCCATTATACTCTGCATTCACATTTATTCATGAATTACTGTTTCATGCCATTATACTCTGCATTCACATTCATTCAACGATTAGTAACTGTCCAAAGCCATTATAATCTGCATTCACATTTATTCAAGGAGTACCAACTGTCTCAAGCCATTATACTATGCTTTCACATTTATTCATGGAGTACTAACCATCTCCAGCCATTATACTCTGCATTCACATTTATTCATGGAGTACTAACTGTCTCAAGCCATTATACTCTGCATTCACATTTATTAATGGGGCACTTACCATGATTTTAAAGTAATTCATGAATAAATGTGAATGCAGAGTTTAAAGACCCAATGAAAATGCCTTTGTTAAACAGAGTATGAAATTTGATACATTTGAATATAAATGAATTAACAGATGTTAAAAAACCAAAATCATAACTACTGAACATGCATTTATTCAATGTAATCTTTAGATAAATTCATAAGCCAGATTGGACAAAAATCCATTTATACTTGTTTGTGTTATCATGCACACGTGCAAATTTATAGATAAGAAGAGGCCCTGGTGGGTCTGATATCATGAAAAGGACTTACATCTGATTAACAACCTTATGTAGAAGTGGTTGGTCAAAATATCTGGGTCAGTAGGATGCTTTTCTTCCTATGTTGTTTAGTTGCACATACCCAGTGTTATGAAACAACTGTTTTTAGGGTTTCTCTATATACAAATCTTCAGCCATATTGGTTGACATGCCAGCATTGATATGTCAGGATGATTTCTGTCTGAGTTGGCATACAGTATATACTCGCTTATAAGTTGAGTCAAACGGCAAACAAAAAAGATCCTGATCTGCCGCAGCATAATGTGCCAGCAGATCAGGGTGTATGTTGTTCTACTGATTACTCCTAACAAACTGCACAGACCCAGATCTGCTGGCACATTATGCAACTGCAGATCTGGATGTGAGCATTTTGCAGTTGGACTCATCTTACAAGTGAGTATATTTGGTAACATAGTTTGTACAGCCCTGAAGAGCTGTTTTTTAAGACTTTCAAAGAGTTTCAAGGACTTCCCAAGGTTTTCAAGAACAGAGTATCTTTTCATAATGAAACCAAACTTTCTCCATATGTTACTTTATTTATCCCTGCATAAACAGGTACAAAAGAAAAAGAAAAAAAATGATAATTAGTGTACCCCCTAGCAAAGGGAAGCTATTTCATCTTGTAATGACTTGTGTTGTTACTATCTGATCATACAATATTATCCCATTTATTTATTATTAATTATTTTGGAAAATCAATAAACAAAGATTCTGAATTTAAAACTGCCATATTTTTTCAGTTTTAATGTTATTAATTCCACAAGTTAAATTTAACGGGCATTGGGAATATTCGAGTTTTTCAACAAATTCAAGGACTTTCAAGGACAAAGGCAACTTTTATCAAAATCAAGAAATTTTAAAGGCAAACCCACTGATTCAAGGATTTCTCAAGATTGTATGAACCATGTGAAATTCTTTTTGCTGAATGTATTTTGAGATCCAGTTGTTGACATGCTTTTCTAAATTTAGTAACATGTCCATATTTGATAAAGAATCTGCATCTTTGATATCTATCTGGATTGCTGTCAAAGCACAAAGATTGCTTTCATTTTGTAAACTTTTGTTCAGCATTTTATCAGAATAAGTTGTTAAAAGGTTTCTCTTTTTAAATAATAGTTTCCATACTTGATGGTCCATAGGCATCACTGGTACTGATTTTAAAGTCAATCATGCCAAGGTACTTTCTGTCAAATTCTTTTGAATAATTTTAACAAATCGATTTCAAGTTTTTCTAATTTTAGTAATGGCAGCTGAATTTGATTATGGATTGGCATCATTGGTATAAATTCTAATGTCCTTTTGTGAATGCTTTCTATCGTATGTTGTCAGATTCTGTAGAGTAATTTTTGAGAAGAAGCTGAAAACAGTTTTTTTCTCCATCTTCAGCAATGGTAGTCTTATTTGAAGGCAGACCAGCATCACTTGTATAACCTTTAAAGCTCCTCATGCTAAGATCTTTTTCTGTCAAATTTGGCCAAATTCTGATGTGTGGTTTTTGAGAATAAAGTTGTTTCAAAAAAGTTTTGTTTGCTAACACTGAGCATATTTGATGGCAGTTCAGCTCCATTTATTTAAAACTGAAATCTCTTTAGGCCGGGGCCCTGAGTGGCCGAGTGGTTTAAAGCTCTCACCGTTATGGATCATGCCATCTCACCTCTGTCTGCGTGAGTTCGAGTCTCAGGCTCGGCTAACGTGGGTACATGAGAAAGCCTGCCAGTAGCTTCTCATGGGTCAGTGGTTCTTCCTGGGGTTTTCCAGGGTTCTTCCTCCACCAAGTATACTGGCCACCATGTATAGCCTATCTTGTGCTGAAAAATGGCGTTAAACCCTACAACAACAACTCTTTAGGCCATGATGCTTTCTGTCAAAGTTATTCAAATTCTGATGAGCACTTTTGGAGAAGAATCCAACAAAAGTTTCTATTTTAATAATGGTAACCATACTAAAAGGCAGACTGGCATCATTTGGATAAAAATGATAAGATTTTATGCTTGAATGCTTTCTTTGCTTCAATTATGCTGAGCACTTTTTGAGAAGACATTTATTTAAAGTTTTTTTCTGCTCTTAGTAATGGCAGCCATATTTGATTGCACACTGGCATCATTTAAACCTGAAAACCATTTATACCACAACGGCAGCCATATCTGATTGCACACTGGCATCATTTAGACCTGAAAACCATTTATACCACAATGGCAGCCATATTTGATTGCACACTGGCATCATTTAAACCTGAAAACCATTTATACCACAATGGCAGCCATATTTGATTGCACACTGGCATCATTTAAACCTGAACACCATTTATACCACAATGGCAGCCATATTTGATTGCACACTGGCATCATTTAAAAAAGAAAACCATTTATACCACAATGGCAGCCATATTTGATTGCACACTGGCATCATTTAAACCTGAACACCATTTATACCACAATGGCAGCCATATTGATTGCACACTGGCATCATTTAAACCTGAACACCATTTATACCACAATGCTTTTTGTCAAGATTTGGTAAAGTTCTGCTGACCAGGTTTTGAGAAACCATTTCAAGGTCTTTCAGTTTATTATGGTAGCTATACTTAATTGTAGATCTGCATCAGTTGTAAAATTATTACAGCCATTTATGCCAGTATGCTTCATTTAAATTTGGTCAAATTATGTTGAGCAGTTATTGGGAAGTCAGCTAAAGGTTTTTAAATTTTTTTGTACAGCAGCCATATTTGAAGGCAGATCGGCATCATTTGTAAAAACCTGAAAGCCCTTTATGCCACAATGTTTTCTGTCTAATCTGTCAGTTCTTTTCAACAGTTTTTAAGAGGAAGCCATTTAAAACATTTTGTTTGTAGTAATGGTGCCCATATCTGATTGAGGACTGGCATTATTTGCTGAAACTTGAAAGTCTTTCAGGTCCTGATGTTTTCAGTCAAATTTGGTCAAATTCTACTGAGCAGTTCTAGAGAAAATGTTTAAAGATTCTTCTGTTTTTAATAATGGTAGACATTTTTGATAGTAGACTGGCACAATTTACATAAACTTGCAAATCCTTCATGAAAAGAAGTTTTCTGTCAAATTTGGTCAAATGTTGTTAGCAGTTTTGGAGAGATCAACTTGTTTTTATTAAAAATGCAACTAATCAAAAAGTCTGGTCAAAATTTATTTTTTATATGTGTCTGAGGTCATTTCGTCATCATTTTCATTTGGACCAGCATCATGCTGTATGAAGTCTTTCATTAAAAGTCCATGCTAGGTAGCAATAACAAGATTTTCAATACATCCGCTGTTACTGTATGGGCTGTGCTGGCGATCAGATCTGCACCATTTTCATTGTAATACCATAAACTATTTCAATATGTTTTAAAAAGCCAATACAATAATGCATCCAAGAGTAGTTGCAACAGCAATATTCTTAAGAAAACATCTATGACTGCCACGTCAATGATCAGATTAGAACATTTTTCATTTAGGACCCATTACATACAGGAAATTTATCAACTTCCAATTCATTTAGTCCAAACTCCACCCCCATGTCAATATGAATATCCATGCTGGTGTTTGAGGACGATTGTCATTTTTATTTAGAACTAACTTCATATCATAAGAAGTGTTTTAGTACAAACCCTACATAAGTACAAGATTTTCAAGATGGCTATCATGGTGCCATGTTGAAAATTAGATAATCATCATTTTTATTTAGGACCATTTACATATCATAAAATGGATTTAAGTGAAAACCTCCTCTGAATACAACTATTCATTCAGAAGTAGGAGCAATAACAAAGTTATCATAAAAAATGAACTTATAGCAAAATCCACATGTCAATATCACTGTCTTTTCTGGAAAAGTATTCTTAAATTTTCAAGAGGTTTACCATGTCAGCAATTTTGGAGCTCAGATCGGCATCATTTTCAGAAAGAACTAACAACTACAACCAACTCATAAGAAATGTTTAATGAACACCATGTCACTGCCATTCTTTATACACGGGATAGCAAAACAAGATTTTGATGTTAAAGGTCGGATTCTTATCATTTTCATTTAGAACCCGCTACATGTAAGAAGAACAGTACTGAAAACCTCATATAACATGACCGTCCATTGAGAAACAGCAAAAATAAGATGTTCAAGATATTTATCATGGTGGCCATGTTGTAGTTTGATTGACAGCATTTTTATTTAGAACCAACTCCACAGTGTAAGAATGAATTTACTTTGAATACCTCATGTTGATGTGACCATCCATTCAGGAAGATTAAAGACAAGATTTCAAGTGTCCAGTATTAGAGGTGAGAAGGGCACCATTTTCTTTACGACCAACTCATGATGAAAATGTGTGCAAAGTTTAATGACTTTCCTTAGGAGGAGTGGTGATCAAAAATAGGGTTGCTGGACAATGAAGAAATGTCATATACTGGACCATCATGTTAGCTTCCTTAGTCTTTGAGCAACAAGAATAAAAATCAAACCTATGGAGGAAAGAAAAAGGACTTCAAAATCCGCTCATGAAATAAGAGCAAAGTCATGAGCTAATTTATAATCATTAACACCCCAACTGTCAGAAAAATGACATGATTCATCTCAACAAGCAAAGAAAGTGACCTGCCCTATACTATATCCTAACTAAGAAGGTTTGGAAATTTCAATATACGTTGTGCTTAATTAATAAATCTTTGCTGAATACAGATTAGCAGCATGTGCATAGTAAATAAATAAATATAACATTATGCAAATAAGGTAAATTCTCTTGTGACAAACCGATGTGGTTGATATACATATTCCCCAATTTTTTGTTCAAGGGTTTCAGAAAGACACCTGGGAGCAGAACCTTCCACTGTTGGCCCCTGGGGGCAATGCTGCTAGTGGGACAGTGTAGTGTATTTGCTACCCACCCACCCCAGCTGAAATGGTATAAACTAAAGCTGGAACATCTTTCATTTGATGGAGAAAGGTGAAATGTTATCATGCAGAATCATCAGGTTCACTGAATATGATACTGGTATGGTAATAATACTAATAATGATATTGATATGGCAATAATATTGACAATGATATTGATATGGCAATAATACTGACAACGATACTGACATTAAAACATTACAATATGTTCATAGTTCTTTGAATTAAAAACTTCTCATTTTCTCAACTGATAAAACACCTAAATTAAAAAGTGTCATAAAAGAGGCATGGGAAAATGCAAGTTACCAGGTGAGGTATTATAATTAAAAAATCAACAATAATCAACATTTTAAAGTGGACATTTTGTGGTTTGGGCAAAACACAGAAAAGAATATAGGCCTATTTCATAGTATGTAATATGTGCTGAAAGTTTTACAAATTCTAAAAAAATTTACGTATTCTTTTCTAAAAGAACTAATCCAAGTATATACACTTAATGTTTAATACATGCTGCAATATGTGTGCTGAATTGATCTTTTGTTTTATGTTTGTCATGTGATTTTACTTGTTTTATTACGGTCCGGCTGTGAGCAAAAAGTTTGATGTGTTGATCATTATTGGGATTATTCAAATAATACACCATGTTTCTTTTTCATAGTATTCCCTCCATCCTGAATAATTTATTGAACTCTGTGATCATTTTCAAAGTATTCCCTCCATCCTGAATAATTTATTAAACTATGTGATCATTTTCATAGTATTCCCTCCATCCTGAATAATTTATTAAACTCTGATCATTTTCATATTATTCCCTCCATTCTGAAGAATTTATTAAACTCTGTGATCATTTTCATAGTATTCCCTCCATCCTGAATAATTTATTGAACTCTGTGATCATTTTCATAGTATTCCCTCCATCCTAAATAATTTATTGAACTCTGTGATCATTTTCATAGTATTCCCTCCATCCTGGATAATTTATTAAACTCTTTGATCATTTTCATAGTATTCCCTCCATCCTGAATCATTTATTAAACTCTGTGATAATTTGGTACAAACCACATTTGACATTTTGTATTCGGCCGAAAGTTAAACATGTGCTTTAATCACTTCATTATCAACATGTGATCAACACTCCTAATCATGACTGACTGGGCATAAAGGGGGAAATACTCTGACATTGATTGAATTGTATGTCTGGCATGCACTTCCAATTACACCACTCCCTTGATAACTCGAGCCCGGATAACTCGCGAACCCGCTTATAACGCGGTGTCCGGCATGGCTCCCGATTTTTTTTCCAAAGAAAATATATTTTAAAATGTGCTGAACGTGAAAACAATCGCGATAAGAATTGGTAAATTGAACCTTGATACATACCGTATTTTATGTAAATTTTCGTACACGAAAAAATAATTATTAATCATTAATTTTTGAAAAAAAACTAAATGGGAATGCGGTATTTTCGATCTTTTTTGCAAACGTAAATCTTCTTAGTGGAAATTTTATGTCTGATAATTTAACGAATTTTTCAAATAATACAAAGTGATATGTACGAAAAATTATGATACATTTAAATAATTATTATTTTGATAACTGGATTGTGTACGAAGAATTAAAGGGTACGAAAAAATATATGAAATACGGTAGCTCATTATATCATCGGAAATGGTAATTATTGCCCGTAAAGATAGAATCCATATTGTGAAATTTGCAAGTTCTAATAAGATATCACGTATTATGTTTGGATTTTTTTTTTTGAGTAATAGTTGTCAATACACTGTAAATAAACAGTCTGGTGAAACAGCGATCAACGAAAAATTCTGGTAAATGCTAACAGGTGGCAACAGAGAATGAAATAAACACCAATTAAATGTCTTGCTATGTGAAATTCACGTTCTAATCCTTTAATTTCGCTTCAATGTAAACACTATAATCGCAACATATTCTTTTCTATGAAAACATGAAGAGAGTCAATCGACCGTCACATCGAAACCTGTGAGTACTTCTGTGAGAACCTAATTACATGCCGGCTTTGTTTTGATCAACAACTTGGGGAAGTGTTTGTTGCATTAAAAAAATCAATTAAAAGAGACCTGTGTTGTTTTATCACTTTGAATATGTCTTTTGTATCAAATCAAGCAAGGGAAGTACAATTAAAAAAAATTCAAAGGCATGCCAATAGCAGCATAAGTTCTTGTGGTCATTACCGTTCTCAAAATTCATTTTATTTGACCAATCGAAAATGGTTTCACATTTTATGTACTTAACATCACTAAAGTATATAATATCAGTAATGTATCCTAATCATTTGTAAATGTGACCATGGAGAGCAAAGGAAGTAAGCGAAAGGTGTACTCGGTGACTGAAAAGCTGTGCATCATAGATAGGGTTCATAATGGCGAAGCGAGATCCAACGTTTGCAATGAACTAAACAATTGCTGAGTTGACATTTAGAGGTTGGCTTAAGGATAAGCAGAAACTTCGGGATTATTTACATGATGTTGATTCAGATAATGGGATCAAACGAAAACAAGCACGGACTGCAAACGATACTGAATTAGATGCTGCTGTGTACGCATGGTTCACACAGCAACGTGAACAAGGTGTTCCCACCTCTGGAACAATTCTCAAGGCCCAAGCAGAAAAAATGGCAAAAAGTATGGAGAATGAATCTCGTTTTAGGGCAAGCCAGGGATGGCTTTGGAGATTCCAGTGCCGACGTAGAATTAAACAAAATTCATTGTCAGGAGAAATACGCTCAGCGAATCAGGAAGCCGCATGTAATTATCCATACCAGCTCAGAGAGATAATCATCCACGAACAATACACAGAGGCAGCAGAGAAATCAAAGAGTAACACAAAAAAAAAAATGAACAGATGTTTTCAAAATGTGAAGTGATATTTGTCAAACATGTCACAAACTGCAAGTATTATCGTGTTCTAATTTACGTTATTTTAAATTTGTAGACCCATTAAATTCATGTTGGTAATGGTTAACCCTTGTAAATTTTTTTTATTTTTTTTTATTTTACTTCTACCGCAATCAAATCTACCCATCGTTCGATCAACATTGTTTTTACGAAATGAGTGTCGATCTTTTGTATAAAAAAAAGTCTGCTTTGGATCAAACAATAAAACTAGAATTTATCCAATTCAGCACAAAAATTTGTGACATAGTACACAATGTGCGAAGTCGTACATGTGTTAAGCGAACGGAAACCATGTGGAATAATGTTTTGATGATCTCCTCAATATACTGTAAGTTATCCTGAAATTAATGTTACTCTGTGAGGAAAAAAGTAAACAAAGTACACTGCTATGAAGAGATATTTATTCACAGTTAATCTTAGCACGATTATTAATCGAGTATTCAACACTAACATGCCAACCCAACCCCCCCCCTTTTGCCTCTACATCGATCCCTTTGTTAGTTTTGTTTGTTATAGGTCCCTCGATAACTCGCGCCCTCGCTTATAACGCGGTCGATGTTTTTGGACCCCATTGTGCGTGAGTTATTGAGGGAGTGGTGTATGTAAAATCAGAAAAAGCAAGCTTCTTCTAGGCATAGACTGATCAATATCAAATGGAAGGAGATGCTAATTTTAATTTAATGAATCATATCTGATGGAAAAGGCAATGTATTATCAAACTTTTGACATTTTTTTTTTCTTCTGAAATTGAAGGAGGTGATTCCTGTACAAATATGTAGTGAAAAGATGGTGGCAATTGGCTTCTTTTGAAACCTGTTTGTCCAGCAAATTTATATTTAAGAGTACTTTTTCCAATCATTACCCCACCCACTAATTACCCAGTATTTTAAAAGCTGGTCTTACCTGGTCCTATGATAGGAGAAATTGTATGTTATAGCGTGTGAATATTAAATTTGTACATTCAAGTATCTCACTAAATTATTAGCTCTTTACCAGTCTTAGTCTTGATGTAGTTGTTAGTACACTGAATATACAACAGAATATTTGAAATTCATCTTCCAAACCAACATTTTTAAAAACTTCTACAATATATTTCAGATGTACCTATTCTGTTACAGTAACTACTAAATCTACCAATTTAAATAATAAGTTACTATGGTGATATTAAATATGTTTTAGTATGTTGATATATGAAAATAAAATGTATAGCCAAATTCTCATTTAACAAAATTACAGAAAGTTAAGACTGAACACTGGCATACCATTCAGATATGTAACTTACATATGATAATGTTGATTTTAAAAAATTTAACTTTTTCAACATAACCTGGATACAGAAAATACATCAGTAAAACCAGACCTATTCAACAAAGTTTTAAGAAGTGAAAATCCATTGAAATCACTATATCTTGACATTTAATAAGTATCACAATGTCTTACCGTTGATAAGGATGTCAATTCTTCCAAAGGTTTCCAGGGCTTTATCTACTGCAGCCTGAATTTCTTCTGGCTGTAAAGAAGTCGTAGACATGCCTCTATTATATTAATTGTAATTTCTTCTGGCCATACAATAGTCATAGATACACCTGGATTAAATCAATCAGAATTTCTTCTGGCTGTACAAGTCATAGATACACCTGTATATTGAATCAATCTGAATTTCTTCTGGCTGCACAAAAATCATAGATACACCTGTATTGAATCAAACAGAATTTTTTCTGGCTGTACAAAAGTTATAGATACACCTGTACTGAATCAATCTGAATGTCTTCTGGCTGTAAAAAAGTCAGATACACCTGTATTGAATCAATCAGAATTTCTTCGGGCTATACAAAAGTTATAGATACACCTGTACTGAATCAATCTGAATTTCTTCTGGCTGTAAAAAAGTCACAGATACACCTGTATTGAATCAATCAGAATTTCTTCGGGCTATACAAAAGTCAGACACACCTGTATTGAATCAATCAGAATTTCTTTGGCTATACAAAAGTCATAGACACACCTGCATTATATCAATCTGTATCTTGCCTTATTTTAATTAATACATCATTCCTGTGTGATGACCTAATGTCATGTAATGTTCAATTAACATATTTTACACTTGTGGAGTTGCTGAATAATAGACACTTATTCATGATGTCATGCAGCTAAACTTACTCTGACACTATCAAAAACTAACTGCAACATTTTGAAATAAAGAATGTAATCCAACAATTAATGACTTTTGTTTCAATCAATATGAACTTGTATGGACCAGCAAACCTATATACTGACCTCTGCTTTGAACCAGTCAATATAAAGTTTACTGTTTCATAAAAAATTTCATACAGTTGCAAAATATAGGTCTGTAATTGTATGTCACATTTGCTTCACATGAAGGTACAAGATCAGTCACACTGTCACCTCTACAATTTTGAAACAGTTATTGAAAATCTGACTTCACTGAATGTATATTAAATATCAATTCTGATACACTTGTATGTGAAAAAAATGTAATATTCTGTCCCATATATAAACATTGGGCTCTCCATATAAATAAAATACTGAAGGTCAAACCATAATATGGTCATATTGGTGGGAGATGCACGCATGGTGTGGCCACTGGATTACATCCACACAGTCCCAGTTACCATTGCTCTGCCAACTGAACTATCAGATGTGTCATTACTATTTTCTGAGAAATATTACCCATCTCATTGAAGTCTTCTTTTATAAATGTCCTTGCATCACTAATGATCATACAAATGGAGACCTCTCTACTGGATATCAAATTCTTAAATAAGCAAGTAAGATAGGTCTTAATACATGTACATCATTCGACCCTTCTTGCAGAAAGCGATATGGGAGAAATATCTGCTGCAAGACTGAAACTTTAATGCCACATTCTTTAAACACCAGCTGGGTGTCCTACCACCTTAGCTATCTCAGTCTTTATTCCATATGCCATTTTCTGCAACATTACACTTCTGAAACAATCCACCACTGTGTGACAAAAAGCCTACACACTATAAATTAATCTTAACTAAAACTATTCACATTAGGGGACAAAATCTTACACACTATAAATTAATCTTAACTATAACTGTACACATTTGGGGACAAAATCTTACACACTATAAATTAATCTTAACTAAAACTGTACACATTTGTGGACAAAATCTTACACACTATAAATTAATCTTAACTAAAACTGTTCACATTAGGGGACAAAATCTTACACACTATAAATTAATCTTAACTAAAACTGTTCACATGGTGAATTCTTTGCTCTGCCACACAAAATCCAACTTATTTCATCCAGACAAGAACAAAAATTACTATAATTCATTATAAGTACAAAAGAAGAAACTCCATTTATTAAAATAACCTTGTCATAGATACTCTAGATCTTTTTCACAATGAAAATAATTACAATACACAACAAGAGTACCATGAATGGTACATTATACACCCACCATGTACTTATACTGGCACTAGTAGCGCATGGCTGAATCTGGAGATTATCGACTGATGACCTGGGCATTTGGTCAAGGCATGTGGTCTTGAATTACACATACTGTGCTGAAACCCTCATTTTCTTATTAGACTTATTACGACTGTGACCTCTGACCTTCAGACAACAGATGTATGCATGTATATAGTAATGCTTTATGGCACCACAGTCCCAAAGTAGTTACAAAAAGTAACTCTGACGTTTGATTAGACAAAATTGACCATGATATATTACTTCACCATCTCCAGCATGTGCTTGGTATTCACAATACAACCTTACTATGGTTCAAATTCTACCTAGACAACAGATCTATGATTTGGTGTTCAACAAGGTTTTGTTCATGAATACCAATCACCTACAGTGGGTTGGATGCTCCTTTGTTTGTGGAGTTCTCATTCCACATATTTTACATAATATGACAAACATGATTTACACAATATTTCAAGTCCGCATACAGAATGTTCTGTTTGGAAATGGGCAAATGCAGTGCAGCTTTGGCTGCTTTATCTGCCCTTTAATTACACTTTATGCCAATGTGACTGGGCACCAAACAGTACAGAACATTTTTCCCAGATTGTATTGTGAACATCATGTTTCTTAAATATCTGGGATATTAATGGGTTGTCAATTTAAGTACAAGCCATCCATAAAGTCTTTTCAAGGAACATAGTCTTGAGCAAAAGTTATTATGCAACCCATTTTTCATTTAAGCTTGAGACCTTGACCTTTGATCTTTTGATACCCAAAATCAATAGGTTTACTTCAATACATTAAGTGTAAACCTTCCACAAACTTTGGTCAAGGTACATAATCTAGAAGTAACTAAAATGAATATTTAAAACACATTTTTCTTCTTTAAGTCACCTTTTCACCTCTGACCTATTGATCTGAAAATCAAATGACTTCCTTTTTGCTAAATATGTAAATAATCCACAAACTTTTGTGAACTTAAGTTAAGATCTGAAATTCTTGTACAGAAACAATTTTTCTTCCTTTTGGTTAAGTGACATTGACCTTTTGACTGCCAAATCAATAGGATTTTCTTCCCTACACCAAGTGCAAGCTATTCATAAAGTCTGGCCCAGGTATGTGATACAGAACTAAAGAGATTGTTAGAAAACCATTGTTTGTATTTCAGTCACAGTAACCTTTATTTTTGACTCTAAAATCAATAGTTTTTATTTTGCTTACTCTAAATGCAGTCCATCCATAAAGTCTGGTTCAAGTCTGTCATGTAGAACTAATGTTTTGTGCAGAAACAATTTTTCTTCTTTCAATCACAGTAACCTTGAGCTTTGATCCCAAAACTGATAGGTACCTTTCTTTTGTCAATATTGTAAGAACTAACCAGTAAACTTTGGTTAAGGTTGGTGCTGTAGATTGGTTTCTTGGTTTTAACAGCACTTTTATTACATTATTAACAGCACTTTTAATACATTATTGGCTGTACTAAAGTTAACATATGGACAAGACAGATTGGTAGACACACAGAGTCATAGCAAAAGCATTCTGCCAAAATGATAAAAAAGAAACTGCATCTATTAATTACCTGAAGAATATTTAAATTACCTTGTAATGGACATATTTACAGTAAATAACATAAACATATATTAACCTTGCGAACATCCATCTTGACAGGTAAACATTTTCTGCCTGTTCCTCTTTCCAGCTCCTTTGCTGACTCTTGAAGCCTGTCCCATTTACGACTGGCTATCACTGTATCACACTGATGCCTGCATACATAAACTTTGCATGATATTGAAAAGAGAACATTCTTGTTTCACTGTATCTTGCCAATAGATATGGTAACTTTGATTGTACAGTAGCCATTACACAGTGTCCCATAAATATATCTTGCAACAAACACTAATACACAATTATGTAAACATCTCCATGTTACAAACTTAAGTTTAAATAATACACTTGTATAGAAACATCCCCATCTTATAATGTTAAATACAACAACATTATATAAACATCTCCAGGTTACAATTTAAAACAAATCACTATTATATAAATATACCCATGTAACAATGTAACTTGGAGCATGCTATTAATATTACTAATGAGCTGTCTTCTCTCAAACAATGTTAGATTTGATGTATCACATCATACTACACTGGTAATGGTCACAAGCATGATACTCATCTAATTCTGATACAATGTACACAGAACACAGATAACTAGCCACATGTAATAAACTGTCAGATTACTTGTTACATACAAATGATGGAATCTGACAATGGAAACTTGACACTGAGTTGTGAGCCATCTGGCTGTCTTACACTATAAACAACAACTCATTTGTTTCAGATGTGTAAAATGATGGGCTTTAATTGTTACTGTGAAACGATGGGTAACAGCTCTGAAATTAATTACTGGAGAAACAGAAGTCTGATAATTTAGAAAAATAAAATGTTTTTTGAAAACTTACCTCATTAAAATCTCAGCTATTGTGAAACATATTCCTGTGGCTCCACCAGTAACAAATGCAACTTTTCCTCTGCAAAAAGGTCACTTTATTATTAGGCATCAAATTGTTCAGAAACAAGTTATTAATATTTTACAAAACATGGAGAAAACAGTTTTAAATCAATAGTAAAAATAAATGTTCTTGCCGTATTAAAAATGTTACTGGCAAAATATTCTGATGCAGTGGTGAACAAATCATTAACAATTACTCTAGATATAACTTGAAAAAATCTAAAATAAACTTTTTGAATAGGAGAGGAATAATAAACTCGAGAACCATATATACACATTAATGAATCAAGTCCATCTATAAAAAATATAAATCCTATGTGACATAATACAATGGCACATCAGGATCTGTGTCCTTTGTTCAAATGATTACTCCTAACAAACTGCATACCGGTAAGCCCAGATCTGCCTGTGCATTATGTAATGGCAGATCTGGGTCTGTGCAGTTTGCAGCCAGTATTGACTTCTAAGCAATTATAGACAGAATGCATTCAATCAGCATTAACCACATGCTTTTCTCAGTCACCACTACAATCATCCTGATTATCCTCCATTATGCATACATGCATATGTATCTCCTCCAGGACCACTCAGGGTTGGATAAAAAGTCCAAATCTGCTGTGCACATTTACAAACCATGCCCCTATCTTAAACAGTGAAGATCAGGCATGCCCAACCCATAACCCACATGCGTCTCAGCCCTTCACATTGTGCGGCCCTCTTGAAAATATACATTTTAATTGATATTTATTCGATTTTTCTGTATTGCTTTGTCTTGATGTTTTTGATGTTTCTACAATATGTGACTATCTTATTACACAATATTATTATTACAACCATTTAATAAGAATGTTATTAGAATTTAGTGTCAATATAATAACTGTGTTGGATTTTTATATCTAATTAAACCCTTCTTGCTCATGTGGCCTGCAACCTTAAGCATTTGATCTGTTTTGACCCTCCCCCCAAAAAAGTTGGACATCCCTGATGTAGATGCAGTTGCATGACATTATACAACCACTGAATACCTATAAATTTTCTATAAAATTACAAAGGTACTAGTGTCACCAGGGCCAAAAGCACCGCCCCCAGGTAGTGGATCAAAATTCTGAAACCTTTGTGCACATATACAGACCCGACCCCACCCCAAACCATATCCCAACAAATGATGTCTCCATCTTATACAGTGTAGGAGGAACTGAATGACATCACATACACATACATGAATGGATGCATGCACTGATAAGCACAGAATCCAACCTCTTCTTAAAAAAGCATCATTTTCTGTTAGTTGTAATCCCATACTTTGGAATCTCAATTTTTAAAAGTATGATTGATTAATTAAATCTAAGTTAAAACACTGTACAGGAATATTTTAGCTAAGGTGTGACAGTCAAGGGGGATTATTTAAATCTGAATATAAACAGTTTTTTTTAAAGAGTTATTGTTGGGGACCTTTATAACTAAACTTTGGTATTAGATATATTTTCTTTTGGTGTTAGACATAATATTTACTTCCTTTTCTGTCTTATATGATATGAACGTTAGAAATGCTTTAGAAAACCCAAGTCTGTTCTCATGCATTAGAATGTACAGTTTTTTCATAATTCTTCCAAATTATTGTCATTTACTCTCTCTATTCACAAATTATCCTCATTATTTCAAATTAATGTAATTATTAAGCCCATACGATTATTCAAGTGGTGTTTTTCTTTTTATTTAGCCACTGATGGTTTTATTGATTGTGTAGAATTAGTCACTTCAGTTTCTTAAATTTCTAAAGATCACATTTTGATTTACTGGCCTATCATACAGGAAGTCTCTTTCAATAAATCTTCACTAGCCAAGGTTCTGATGTGTTAACCCTATCTAAACCTTGGTGGATCATTCATATATTTTGGAGCTTTGTCCTAGCAACATCTATTGGATTTCATGAGTTGTCTCCCTTAGTATGTAATGCTAACTAATCAATAGCATGTAACAGCAGTGCACTGTACATCGACCGAAAATGGTGGAGGCAATTGACTTCAAAAGGATACTTGTAAACTTAACATCGAAAGTATGAGAGCACCTGAGAGAAGCCATTACTGATGTATTTGAGGGAAAGGACGTATTTGTACAAACACAGACTGGCAGTGGAAAATTGCTTATTTATTAGTCCACTCCAGTTGTGTGCTTCCCTTGTCGCAATCTTGTAGGAACAGTTCAAATTTGAACAACCTGATATTGCTTGGATGCACTGGCTTGCTGCTGCATCGAATGAAGTTCACAGACCCAAAGCACTAAAATATCTGAATGATCCGCCAAGGTGTAGATAGGGTTAACACATCAGCCAAGATTATTTATACAGGTAATCTCTACTTTAGCAAGCTCTTTGTTCCTCCACACAAAAGTATTAGGGGGACATAATGCTGTTGAAATTTGAGAGAGGGTAACATTTTTAAAATCAATTTTACATAAATGATGCAATAGAATTCAAAACTGAATTTAAATAAAAACCTCCACATTTTAACCTTTAAGGCAGAGGTTCCCTCAGAATGTTACTAAATTATATCAACGGTACTTTTTTTACACATAACCTTAGTTCATGGATGTAAGTCTAAACTATCAATTGTGTAGCCATAGTTAAGTTTGATAAAAATTCTGTCCGACTATAAGTTACTGATCCTGCTAAAGATATCATTCAACCCAACTTTGACATATAATACACATGCAATTACTTTGCAATTACTAGAAAGATCACCCAGTGAAATCAAGGAATGTAGAATAGGCCAATATGCAATCCTATATATCATGACTGAAAGAGTGGGGGTTTAAATCCTACCATCCAATCAGCCCAGGTTGATAACCAGTGTGACCTTGAGCAGGGCAACTTCTCCATTTGCCTTGGAACTAAATAACCTACTGATGTTGCTGTGCAATAAAACACCAAACCAATCCAAAACTAAAATGTCAGCACATGCCATAAACAAAATCCTGAAAAGTAAGTTACAGTGAGCCAATTCTGCTATGTAACAAGTGTCCACTCCATGATGAACTCATCTTGAAGGTTTGGTGGTATATATTAGAATGAGAGAACCATTTCTTGACCCCAAAATAAAAAGGGCAAGTGAGTATATGGTAAATAAATCTATCAGCTTCTTCGTGATTCATAAGAAGAATGGTGAGCCAACCAAAAACTTTGAAAAGAAAAATGTTGATGATAATGCCACCAGAAAAGTGACTACTATGTCCCATTTCAGATTAATATGGATCTGAGGTGACCATAATGCAGTAACTCATAGACTGATCCCTATAAGGCTAAAAACACTGCCCACATTTCCAAGCTGTTAATATAAAGAGTCTCTTCTACCCATGACCAAAGTCCCTGAAGAACTACCCTTTTGGCTCCAGGTGAGCACCCAATCCCAAATAAGATGTGTTGTATACAGAAGAGTGGGATTTACAGGCATGAATTGGGACTCTGGTTAGAAACTGGTCCCTATTTTACCACCAGCACTGGTGGTGGTGAAAATCAGATCAGAGCTGATAGAGGGTTCTGGTGTGGCGTCCAATTTGCTAGAAGCAGGAACTGGATGGGTACAAGTAAAATCTTCATAGAGGAACCTAACATCTTCAAGTGGGTTGCAGCTACTCCCATCATGCTGGTAAATGCTCTGTGAGTAGAGTTGAGGACAAAAGAAAGAGATCAAAATTTAAACATATCCTTGTCAAGACAAAACCCAATGTTTTTACTGCATGGAAGAAAAATATGGATGTGAAGGTACACAACTTGAAGATTGATGGTGACTGCCCAGTTGCAGGGCCTTATAGTACTTCCAACAGAGGCAGTAGTGTCCAGTGTGAAGCATTATTCCCAAAGAAATTTGTTGAAGGTGGAAAAGTAGATTATGATCCAAAGTTTCCACTTTTCAACACCAGAAAGATCTGGGAATAGAAATGGGTCATTTTTTTACCCTCTTGACTGCACTCTTCCATAAAGGGTATATGCCTCTTCCTTTAATTGGGCCAGTTTGGACAGGTGAAAAAAGATGAGGGTGTGTGGTAGGAGAGGATGTTCCTGTAAATAAAGCCAGTAACCATCCTTTATGTTCAAATAACCCACCCATCATGCATGACGCCTGACCAAACTCCTAAAAATGGGATAGATGAGCATTCATGATGCAAGAATGGGAAAGATACTGGAAAAAAGAGTGTAACTCCCTAAAGCAGACTCCCTCCATACTTGGGGAAGGAGGAGAAATCACAAGAGTTTCTCTCTAAGCCTCTCCAACTGCCTATTCAAGAGAATGATGAGTGAGAGGGAGTTTTGAAATGCTTCTGAGACTGCAGAGGCTGCACCAGCCTGAAGAAGTTGGAAGAATATTGGGCGAATTAGGGTGAATATGCTTCTTGGTCTGTTCTGAAGGACCCGGAGTGGCTAACATGTACCCGAGTTGTTGGTCTCTTAAATCCTGTGATGCCACAGATGGGATGAGACCTCCAAATTGCATCTATGTCTCAAGTGGTGCAGTCCTTCAAGATTCTTGCTGTGGTCCAGTACGATCTTGATATTTCCAAGGTGGCAACCCTGTGGAGATGAAGCTCTGTAAAGGGTGCCATAGGCATGAGAATGCATGCCACAATGTCTTTACTAAAGCCTCCAGCAAATGCTGAAGTGCAAATGGAAAGACTGATTCCACCTTTGAGATAGCTGTAGTGAAAGTTGTTATGGGGCTTAACGCCATTTTTCAGCACACGATAGGCCATACATGGCGACCAGTATTAATGGTGGAGGAAGAAACCGGGAAATCCCCCGAAAGAACCACCGACCCATGAGAAGCTACTGGCAAGCTTTCTCACATATCCACATTCGCACAATCCTAGACTCGAACCCACGCAGACAGAGGTGAGATGGCAGTGATCGGTAACGGGGAGCGCTTTAGACCACTCGGCCACTCGGGGCCCCTGTAGTGAAAGGAGGCTGCCAAAAAGATATTGGCATCCAAAGCAATCACCATAAGTATAGGCCCTAACCTCCAAAATTTTAATTGGGAGGTAAGATGATGCACCAGCTGATATCCCCCACTGTGATACCGCAGTTCTGGATTGATTAACAGGCCAAGTTGTTTTAACTGATAGCAACTGCCTGGCATCATCTATAGGCCTAGGGGAGAAACGATTTGTAGGCAAAATGACTTGTGGTGCGAACTTAGACCAACAAGTAGGTCTCCGCAAAAAAAAAAAGCGCGGATGCCTACTCGTTGGTCTAGTGCGAACTCAAGTGCAGTTGAAAAGACCCGAATTCCTTCGTTTCATAAAGGACTGACCATTTCATTTTCCGGGTAGGGTACCTGCGATTTTCAGAAAACTTTGTCCGGCCACTAAATACCATATACAAATTTTGTATTTCTCTGATTTGACAACAATAACAAATACAAGTATCAAATCGATTACATCTGTTAAAAAATAAAACATTCTAATAAAAGAAAATTATTCTAGCCGGACAAAAAATCCGGTCCCTAGGCAAGTTTAACAAGTCATTGTACTCGATTTTCTTCATCAGAATTGATAACTTACTTAAGAAGATCGGGTTTAAATAAGTAGATGTAATCCGAGAGACATTTTTCATTGGAACTTTCTGCTGACATTGTGCTAATTTCCCCCACCGTTCTTACAAATTAAAGTGCATCAAGTGGGATACTAAATAAATCACGTGCTCGACATGTTAGTCTGCTATCGTACCATTACTATAGAATGCAGCCGTTTTTGCATGGTCTTATGATTCTATTCCAGACTACAGGGAAATCCCAAACTGATATCTAATGACGTAAAAAAGTGATGTGAAAGCGCCATCTGGGGAGTAGCTCAATATTCTCAAGTTGGAATACTTTGCAAATTTTCGTTGGGATCAATTTGATTAACCCACTTCACGTGATTGTTATGGTCTTGTGATTCCAAATGGCGACCATAAACAGAATGTCCAGTGGATTCCAAATTAGCACAGCGTTAGGTTGTCAGTATTTGTCTTCTTTTGTTTTGTTTTTGAAGCAGTTTAACTATTTTGTGTAGATTATGTTTGTTAATCATGCATGACGTACACAGGCATTTCTTCTTGTCAGTAGAAAGGGAAAACTACAGTGGAGGTAACACCCATACAAGACCTGAACTTCAAGATAGGAGAGATGAGGACACCAACACTAGCAGCTACCAAAGCTAGGGATAAGTGTTGATATCACCCACAATCAGTTCGGAGAAAAGGCCATGATGATATTATGAGAAGCGGAGTGGGTGTTTTCAGTAGTTTTTTTCCCAGCTTTACAGACCTCTATTGTCAGACCTAGTCCTACATGTAAGACCTCGCCGCTGATATTTGTATTTTGGGCGTCTAGACGTCTTACATGTAGGACTAGACGTTAACCCTGATACATATATGTTGTTTGGGTCGAGGGTCGACGTCTTACTGCCTAAATAAACGGCGTTGTGTAGTGTATTCTTCGGTCGATTGACGGGGGAACAAGCGGCCAAGTCTTAATGAATATCTTCCTGCATTTTGCAGCCCATACCAGCACCTTTCCTTAAAGTCAAATTGCTTTAGCCGGAATATACATACACTGTCATCATTTTCATAATGGATTCAAATTCTACTCAAGCAAATGGACGTGTTTTCAAGTTCCATTGATATACATTTCAGTTGGTTGAAATGTGATGGAAGCTGGGGAATGCAGAAGTTGTTTGTAAGTTATATGTTTCTTCAATAAAATGAATAAAAATATACTGATATTGGCAAAAAGTTAGTTTCTTATTGTTAACAATTACTTATACTTCTTTAACTGATTTTGGCATTCCCAGGCTGCCATTGCATTCCAGCCAACTGTGTAGATGTTCTACATTGTAGAGCTACCCATTGTAGTGACCAACTGTGTAGATGTTTTACATTTTAGGGCTACCCATTGTAGTGACCAAAACAAGTGCCTGTGATAATGAAGACTTGAATGACAAATTCATTAACCCTAGCTTGGGTGTCATGACCTTTAGCTTTCATTTTCATTGCATTTTTCACAACAATTAACATGAAATTACATGTATTTTCATGAACAAATGCATTGAATTATTTCCACCATAAAAGATGGATTGAAAATGCACAGTCAATAATCACATTGCCCCAACAAGGTAATGCACAACTGATTAAAATCAGGTCTCCTACATGAAAATAAAAGACATCTACAAATTTCTGTAATTTAGTCTCTCAAGAATTGTTTGCATATAAAACCTTGCACTTGGTACCAAAAGTTGCCATCAGAATATTACATGTATGATGATCACTTGAAAAACAGGTTCATTGGTCCTCTTTTTATATTGCCACCCCTTCTGCACTGGGAACGTCGCTGTATAAGATGGGTGGCCTTTCCAGAGGGGGACTATATTTGTGAGAAGTACCTGTATGTAGTAAGAAATCTACATGTAACATGTAACTTCTAAGCATTTATTATCTTAATTTAAAGTAATCATCAAAGAGAAGACCTTGACGAATGTGTGAAGCCCAAATCTCCATCACAACATGGTTGACCCCATTTTCTCTAAATGTTGGCATTAATGAGATAATATTAACCTTATTGGTACATGTACTTTAGCCAACACTTCTTCAGTAACGAAAACCAGACATCAGGAAATAGGTATTGGTAAAGATAATTGGATTACTTACCTTATGAATTAAATTCTGGTTTTGGACACCTGTTAAAATAAAATGTGGCTGCTTATGAGGGGTAAATTTTACATTTTTGCACTAATATGCTGGCTGCTGGTCACATTAGAGGGGTGGCCGTTCTTGAGAGGTACTTTTGAACACAAACTCATCGGTGCCAATGGATTCTGGCCATAAAAACGGGGTGGCCTCTGGTTGGAGGGGGATCATTCAAGAGGGGAACCACTGCATATCTCTGTACATGACACAGAAAAGCAGCTGATTATAAGATGATTAATATTGTAGTTATATTCAGCAGCATACAAAATAAATCCCCAAATCTTGGTACTATGCTTTTAAATATGGTATAGGATAAAATGCAAGTGTTCCAAATATTGCACAAGAATTGTTAACATGATGGATTAAAACTGCTGAGTAATGCTTATCAAAGAGATGTCAAAGCACACATGTGTAATTGGTCTATTTATAAAAACGATCAGTAGGCATCAACAGTTCATTAACAGGTGTCTTTATCTCCTTGTCCACAAAGATCTAACAGATGCAGCTTCACCTAAGCCCATTAAAATCACTTGAACTTTGTTCAGTAAGTCTGGTGGCTAGATTGGGGAAAAGTTGAATTTCGCATTGTTTCATTTATTGTATTATACTTTGTACACATTTTGAAATTATGGTTAATGTTGCAGCCTTGCTGAATACTTAGCTGTAAAATAGTTACTACCCCTTGCATGATTCAGCAGTACCCCATAGTCTTATAATTTAAATGTGCAAGTCTTGAACTGGGAGAGGTGTAAAAAAAAATGCTTTATTGAGGTTTGATATGGGGGTGTTGCAGACATTTTTGTCTTGCCACTAAAATGGAAACCCTGAATGTATTTTTGAACTCGGTGAAGAGATGTAAACTTTTACCACCCTCCATGGATAGGAAAACTGACAAATCCATGAGTACCACATCTATTGAGATGTTTAATCTACAGATATTTTCTACATAGGCCATGCTATTTCTTACTTTAGATAGACAATGCATACTATTTTTTTGGTGAAAAAACAAGAAATAATCAAATGCATTTTTATCAACATTTTTATCTCAGTATTATGATGCCAAGTACATGTACTACCATTTCTCATACATGTAAATTTATCGTGATAAATCCATGTGGGGTAGCTTGCGCTTTTGAGAAGAAACTTTTTGAACTTCATCATATCCATATCCCCTGAACACCAAGTCTAATGAATGTTTCGCAGAGTATGTGTATCGACTCCATTAAACACAACTCAAAGATTACAATTGTCTCTGATAACTTTAGGTATTTGTGTATATCGCTGAGTAACATAAATTATATCTGTATTTTTGTGTCTGCCTCGGGAAAATATTCGAGCTGGATTTGATTATTTGTCCAGCATCACATCATCATATACTACGAGATTAGTAATACGTCCATCGAGATCATCCACAGATGGAGCTTCATCAATATCGGTGATAAAATCAATAATATCGTTATCATCTTCATCTTCATCTTCATCCAATGACTTCGCTTCTTCATTAAAATCTTTAAGCACATCGTAACATTACTGATCATCTATGGATGGTGCCACTAAATACAACTTATCTCACGTTAGCCATCACATTATTAGATTAAGCAATAATTGCATCTTACCAGACCCAGATGAACCTATTATAATTGCTCTGATAGAATTTGGTAATGCTGCATGATGCTTGATTGGCTCTTGCTTTTGTGTAGCTGAGAAGTCAGTGACATCCATGTTGTACAAATATAATAAATAATATGAATTTATATTGTGTTCGATGCAGAGCATTCACCCCCACCAGTGGATTAACAACAATAACAACAAAAAATAAAAAGCTTGCGCTTACAGGCAAGTGTTTAAAATGTGGTACAGTAAAGCCTGTCTTGAGAGACCTCTACTATGAGAGACCACCTGTTTTGAGAGACCAGGATCTCCATGCACAGATTTATTGATTATATAGTCTTATTACCTGCTATCAGAGACCACCTGTCTTGAGAGACCATTATTTTTTGGCAGAAGAGGTGGGTCTTTCAAGACAGGTTCTACTGTATAAGCAAATACAAATTTATTTCATCTCGTACGAAGACAGGTGGTGATATCATGCTTCACTGGGAAAATTACCAGGGACTCCATGGGCTAAATGCCCAGGAGAAAAACATCTTCCTGGATATAATTATTGTGGTCCTGGAATCCGATTTGATATCCGACTTGACGTACAGGACCAAGAAAGACCCGGAGAGTACCCAATAAATCCGATTGATCAAGCATGCTACATTCATGATGCTGCGTATAAAAGTAAAGATTTATAGCAAGGACATATTGCAGATGTGAAGTTGATTCGTTAAATTCCATAAAAAATTGATCTCTCAGAGAAAAACTTGCTAGCTTCCTAGTGAAATCTGCGATGAAAGGTAAATTAGTGCTAGGTGCTGGTAATTAATCATAGATAACTATTATAATGGAATCGATTTATTATAGCCCAAGAGGATATTGGAGGGGTTGAGCAGTGATTGGTGAACTTGCTGATGCAGCAGGTGTCACATGTTCTGTTGCTGTAAATTGGTTAGCACGACAGGCAATATGGCAGATTTATCTACCACCACCTAAACAAATTCAATACGCACATTTTGATGTCAGTATTCCCAATGAAGTTCATCAAGCAGATATTTTGTTTTTACCTCATGATACAATTAAAACACGTCGACATCAATCATGCTCATACAAATACACGTTAACTGTCGTTGACTTTGCAAGTAGATATAAAGAAGCAGAACCAATATCAACAAAAACAGCAGCTGAAGTTGCATCTACTTTTGAATGAATTTATCAATATGGTGGTCTACGATGGCTGCAGCTACTACAGGTTGATCCTGGCAAGGAATTTCTTGGTGCAGTATCATCTCTGATGAAAAAACATAATGTCAAAATCAGACGAGGACATACCGCAATTCATCACAGTCAGGCAATTGTTGAATGATTTAATCGAACACTTGCTGAGTGGTTATTTGGATATCAATATGCAAAGGAAATATCCACTGACCTTAAGTCCCTGAACAAAGTTCAGGCAGATAAAAGGTCTCGTGAATGGGTTGCAAGACTACCAAGTGTGATAGCTGCATTAAATAATGAAATTACTCATGCAACTTCCATGAAACCCATCAGCACGATCACAAAAAAAAATATACCAATACAACGATGTGACTCTTCCTCAAAACAACCAGTATTAGGTAATGTGACTGTAAGATATTTATATGAATCCGGTAAACTTGAAGAAGGGGGTAAAAAAAAGAGCAACTGATCCTGTTTGGAGTGTGACCACACATAAAATTTCCAGCGTGGTAAGATCCACAGGTAGACCTGCAATCTACAGACTAGATTCAACTGCTCCTCAACGTGGATTTGTACGCGAAAAGTTAAAAGTAATTCCTGAAGATACAAAATTACCACCGCCTTCACTTCTGTAAAGCAGAAGACTAGAACCTCTACGTCGACTACACTCAAGACAGGTCAGTATCACATTTTCATGTGTGTGACCAAGATTACTATTAATTCTATCCACGGTGAATTGTTTTGGATTATTATTCGAATACTGCCATGACATTATTGTATTACAGCTCGCACAATGATTATTCTGTTGTTGTTTCATTGTCATGATAAAATCAACATCAAGATCAAAATCACGTTTATTATTTTTGTCAGATTGCTGATAACCAACTATTTTTTTCTTGACAACATCTTTAATGTTTCTATGAGTTATTTCCTCGGTCATCATATGATCTATTACAATTCTCTTCAGCTGAGATATTTTTCTGACTCTTTAAAACCGCTAGATAAACTAAGTTTGACCATTCGATCCGATCGTCGACAATCCAGATATTTGTATCAGAAATAGTTAATCCCTGTGACGAGTGAATTGTCATAGCATACCCTAACATCCATGGAGATTTATCCCTCAACGCATTCTCAGCTGCGCTAACATCAACAACAACAATATCATTAAGAACGAGTTTTTGTTTCTCATTCATTCCTGGAATACATGTATCAACTTTTATATTCTGTTTTCGTGTATCTGCTGGGCGATAACAAAGAGGAACAGGAAAATCCGAAAATCTTTCCTTATGTAACAGAAATAATTTCTCCTGAAGTGTATCACAAACTTGCGACTATCAAATCAGTAGGCTTCCATAAATTCCAAAAATCATTCATCGGAGTTTCTGGAATTATTTCACGCATTATCTTACACTGAATTCTGTCTGGCTGCAGTCTGATCAATATTTTAAATTCTTTCAGCGCTTCATTAATAACTCTATGATCATCAGTTATCTCCTCATAATAATCTACAAACTCTTTCAGCCATTCGTGTGAAGATGATCCAACAAAAGGTGGTGGTTGACCATGATCACCACACATGATAATCGCAGTATTTCTCGTTAACAACCAATCGAAAAATATTTTTAGTACCTCCAATGATACTGTACAGATCTCATTCCAAATAATAATCTTAGGAATATGTCTTTCACCCATTTGCTCAGGAGTCCAAGTATCTCCCTTCCATCGAAAGAAACTGATATGTACACGAATTAACTCCACGTTCGTTCATTTGTCGTGCAAGTCTATGTGTAGGTGTCAAAACAATCATATCGGCGGATTTATTTAATCGTCGAAATAATTCAATCGCACGTGTTATTTTACCAGAACCACCGTACCTGTTGAGATAAACAGTCTTATGACAGGTTACAGGATCAAACACAGATGGAGCTGATGATAATTCCGATAAACGATTATTTTTATAAAATATTTCCTCTGGTCTGTAATTGGCTGATACAGAATAATCAAGAATTTGTTCTCGTTTTATTCTCCACGATCCCAAATCAGCGTCATTGGAAATTTTTAACTGTTTCAGTGATTCTATATATTTTTTATTGATATAAAATGAATCTGTTGCGACTCTAACCGTGGTATCAGAAAATCTATTTATCATCGATAATAAATATATCGAAACATACGCAAGCATCGAAGATCTTAAATGAGTAAACTGCGGTGATTCACCATCAGTGTAGCTCACGATTGTACCAATTTAGTTCCATCAGATAAAGAAGCATTTTCTCAGCTTATAAAAATGTTTCTTTCAGTTGCATCGGCAATTATAAAAGCAAGTTCAGCATCATCAATGACTAGTCTACAACAATGTCGTTGTGATCATACAATCCACCTTGGGTAAATTTACCAATTATTTTTCTGCCGAGATCCTTTGCGAGTTTATTTTCATAATCAGTTATATCAGAATTTTCATCATCGGAGTATTTCTTCTGCTGTGGTAACCAAACTTGTTTCTGCGGACGATATGATATAATTGCTTCACTGAATGTCGATGACACCAAAATTCCCGTATCAATCATACTTCTAACTAAAACTATTGGAACCCAACATTTTTCTGAAAAATGTCTCCCAAACCAAACAAACAATCGGATGAAGATTCTGAGTGAATTCAAATGACATAATTTTAGCAAATCCAGTTAAGTCAAAATCTGGTAAGGGTCCATTTATCGCAACTCTGGACATCTCATGTGTTGGATGTCCAAATCTTTTGAAATACTCAGCACATTCTCCGTATGCAAGAAAACTTCCAGAATAACATGCAGCCATATCAACCAATATAACATCTTTGTGATCGTATTTAGTATTCCATAATCCGCCATGTCCGTATTCTATGCAGCTTAGCTGCATTTCTTCAAGAAATTCCGGTCGTGTTGGTTTCCATGAATTTTTCTTCTGAGTAGCATGTGCAGAGACTGACGGAATGGTAAAACAATTACTGAGTAATCGTTCAACAGTGATTTCATCACCGATGACATAGTCATAGTTCACGTACTTCAACGCAAGATTTTTCATTTCATCATGGAGATATTCTGTACGATAAATATCTCAGTTAGGCCGTACGAACTGATCATAGTTCACTGAAACAACCACACGGATACAGGGTCACTCTTGCTGATATTTCTGATAAAATCAAACATATCGCCACTATGGAATTTAACAGTTCGATCTCGTGGAAATATTGTTATATCCGAAGTCCATGCATGTGCATTATGATCAATAATTTCTATTGAAGTTCCATTTCTTTTATATTTTGATTCGTATAAAATCTCTCTGATTAATGTCTTCACTTTTATTTTTTTTCTCCAGTTGAGCAACATCTTTGATTGACGCTCCAGTATCTTTAGCTTTTTCTGCCCATTCATTTATTTTTTTACGTCTTAGATCCGTTAAACCATTTCCTCATTTCACATTTGTGAAATGTCCTGTAACTCGCTCAGCAACAAAATTAAAGTGACAAAAGTCACCTCGAAAAATTTTCATTGGTAGAAGTTTATCGACGTTAGGTTTATCATTCAGTGGGTATATTGCATAAACAACTGCCGTTACATTATATGCTCATTCATAATAAGGTCTATCAGTTCCAGTCAGTATTCCTGGTTTTGAATTTTTCTTTATCGTTACAATAACATCCACTATGGCCCTGACAAGACACGCGAACAGGATCATGTTTGTCACGGATAATCCAGGTGTTGCCATCTGTCACTGTGGTATCTACCGCTATGATAAATTTTATTTGAAAAATATATTTTCGTGCAGAGTCGAGATAATTAATAATTTTCGCTGCTTGTTTATCATTCATTGTAGCATCGGCAATGCCACCGGCGTCACGTACAATTCTGAATATTGACCATACATGGGCTGCACCATCATCGCGAAATTCTCTCTTGGCTTTACTGATACGATTGATTAAAGTTTTATTTGTTAAATCAACCAAAGCTCGCCTTGGTAATTGAGGGGTTATTCTGTCGAGATTGAATCTGGCTTTAGAGGGCTTAATCGCAGATAATCTCATAAATTCCTCCATATTATAATTAAGCCAAATATATATTTAAATTGAAGATTAATTATATATATAATGATTGAAGCAAAGAATAAATGCAAGTGGCTCATGATTGGTTCTTCACTTTCTTGTAACAGGGCTTGCGCAAATGAATTCTGTGGATGTCACATGCAAAGTGTTCGTAGGGTGAGTCTAGGACCAAAACCGTGCTTGAAATGTGGTGTTGGGGTCAGAGGAAAAATGCAGTTGTGTGTGCAATGTGGTGGTAAAAAATACAGAGAGCTGAAACGATATTGTGATTAAAAAAAATAATACCAATGGAGTCGAATTTCCCATTAAAAAAAACGCCAAAGACTATCTCACCAGATTTTCACCTCAACAATAAACTAATAATTTAGACAAATAATATTATTATATAAAAGAAGCAAAATGAATTTTAAAAATTATGAGGCATCTCATGATGGTGTAATCAGGCACTTTCTAAAAACACCAGTCGGTGTTATTTAAAGATCTGGTTATCTCAGATTTACTGTTGGTAAAGAAAGATATTTATCTCATAGATTCATCTACGAATGTTTTCATGGACTGATCAAAGACGAATTTGTGATCGATCATATTGATTCAGATCAGAAAAATAATTCTTTAAATAATTTATGACCTGTTACACAAAGTCAGAATTGCAAACTTGGTGAAACTGGTATGCACAAAATGGTTGGAAAGAGGGTTGTTAAGTCTGTAAATACAGAGACTGGCGAAGAAATAATATTTCAATCAATTAATGCAGCCGGAAAATATTTTGATATTGTCACACCTTCAGTATGATGTGTCGCAGATAAATTTACAAATCAGCATATTCAAAAAAATATAAAGAAAAAATAACATTTTGCTATGTACCTATTGTATTAGATGATGAAGGGAGAAAACTCTGTCAAGCAACAATTTCTCAGCTAGAGTAATTAAGTAGTTACCCTGCTTGCAAGTAAGTAATATTATATGACTGCCACGATTGTTTTTTTTTTTTTACTGTTTCTCAACTGCACAAATTTCAGGTAAGTTATTTTTAGCTGTTACAGGTAGACAGGTAACATAGTTGTATATACAGGCCTACATGTACTTTAACTTCGCGAATGACATGTTGTGCAGAAAATATATGTGCGGTTATCAAATGCAGATATTTTATACAGTATATTTTATGAAGTGTGTTTGGAAATTGAAATAAATCCATGCTACAGTTTACAATAATTGTGATTTTATTCAGTACAACTGATCGCACATGTAGGTTGCCTGCTTATCCAATATAGGTAACCTCAGTATAAATCACGCACCGTTTGCATATGTACAAATCCAGGTGAAACAGGTACACAGACCTACATGTACTCTTTAACTTCCGACATCTTGTGCAGAATTATGGAATGCATATATTTTATACAGTTTATTTTATGAAGTGTGTTTGGAAATTGAATAAATCCATGCTACAGTTTGTAATAATTGTGATTTTATTCAGTATACACTGATCGCGTGTAGTAGGTTGCCTGCTTATCCAGCATAGGTAACTTCATAATAATTTCTGAAACATATATTTTGTAAGAATGAGTCCGTGGCGCAATGCTAGAACGTTGGAGTTTATTGTTGACGGTGGCAGTACGATGCCAATTTTTCATAATAAGTGGGGGCTCCAAGCCCCAAGGGATCATGTACACCTCTCACCATGTCGAACAACGTGGTGAGTGTATTTTTCACTCACCCCGGGGAAACTGGAGCCACCAAAATAAACAGTAGCTTGATTGAGCTCTCAATCTCACTGAAGGATACCCCACGCAAGGACATTCAGAAAGAATGTCGCCAGAACAAAAATCTTAAGGGTGTCCCCATACACAAGCCATAAGAAAGGCATCAGTGAAGGGACCCTTCCACAGAAAATACTGGCAATGAAGGGACCCTGTGGAACGATAACTGCTCATCATTGCTACTGTTTATTTTTATTTAGAAATATTTTTTGTTTTATTTATTATTTTATTTATTTTTATTCAGATTTATTCAGAAAAATATAATCAGATTCATCAGATTCAGTTTTTTTTATATATTTATTCTGATTCAGAGTCAGATTTATTATTATTCTGACACTGATTCAGATTTATTTTTCATTTTTTATTATAATTCAGATTCAGATTTAATTTTTATTTTTATACCGATTCAGATTTAGACTCAGATTTATTTTTATTTTACACAAATATTTATTATATAATGAATTCCGAAAATATTCATGCAGTTATTTTTGAGATTAAAAAATTAAATGACGAGGATATAGAATTATCAGAACAAATGGACCCTGATAAAATCATAAATGATTTTGAAGCGCTACAGGAACGGAAATATGATGGAAGGTAAACACTAGCAGCCAAGTATAGATTCATTAAGTTACTTCTGCAGGTCATGAAACAATCTCTACTTTATGTCGATGATGAGGATATTCAAAAATTTGTTTCACTTGCAAACACAATTGAAAAAGTTAGATCAGAGTTATCACGTGAATACGAAACAAAAAAAGATCATGAGTTCACGTGTGCGACAGCTAAAAAAAATTATGCCTGATAGTGATCGTGATTGTAAAGTCACTGTTGAAGTCACTGCCGAAAGTCAAGAAGGATTATAAAAGTGATTCATTCAGATTATAATATTTATTTTTATTTTGATACAGATTTAGATTCAGATTCTGATTATAATATTTATTCAGATTTAGATTCTGTTTAATATTTATTCTGATTATAATATTTATTCAGATTCAGATTATAATATTTATTCTGATTCAAAAATATTTTTATTTTAGGTTTTATTATGATAATAATATTTATTCAGATTTAGATTCTGATTATAATATTTATTCTGATAATAATGTTTATTCAGATTCAGATTATAATATTCTGATTCAGATTTATTCTGATTCAGATTAATTTTTTTGTTTTTTTCTTCAATTAATTCTTTTACTATATCAATTACATCATCGATAATCTTAGTACAAAGTTTGTTTAGACAGTAATAACACACCATCAGTTGTTGTGTATGGGTTAGTTTTTCTATCTGGGCAATTATTCCATCCATTATATTTATTCGTGTAATTTAATTTGAGAAGAGATCAGTCACGAACGCGAAGATCTACGATCTCACATACAAACTTATTGCCAGAATTTCTTGACGTAGATCAAGTAAGTGTCCAGCCTGGTCAGTAAGTCTAAAATGTATCCGTGATAAAAGCAGATTATGACATCGCAGATAAACCGGGTTAATGGGCACTGACACAATTAAAAACCCAGGAGGTACTTCGGGGGTAAATGAATCTAGGATACATCCCTGTTGTGCTTGTCTGGATTTTTCAGTATCTACTTGATAACTTTCATCGATAGCATCACACACCAAATTAACTGCGATCGTTGATGTGATATTTACAACACCTGGTGATACATGCCGACCTCCACCGTATAGATCATTGTTGTGCTTGAGAATAATCGCTGGAGGAGATATTTTTCTCCATGATTCAATGACTTTGGGAAAATTTTCATCAGTGATATTAGTATCTGATTTTCTTTAAATATTGGAGTTATATTCCGGTATTACAAATGTTAGTAATTGTTCTTCTGTTATTTTAAAATGATCGAGAAATAATTGTTTAATATTTACCATTAGTGGTGGGTGAACAGGTGGCCAATATTTACTTCCCGTGAAATTTATGTATTCAACAATGATTTTGTTGAAATATTCAGGGTCTGATGCAACTTGGTTTAGATGCTGTATAGTTTCAATGATCTGTTGATTTACATCATCACTGTAATATTGTGTTATACTGAAAAATAAATTTCGCAGATTATTGCTTTCTCGCTTGTGTTCGGATTTAATATTATTGGAAGAATTATAAATCCTATTACTGATGTTCCCTTTTCTATTTTCTTGAAACATAAAAATATAAAAAATTTCAAATTTAGGAAGCTTTTCACCAGTGGATGCAATGAAAGTGGGTACTGTACTCGTTGTTCCTCTTATCCATGGAAATCCTTTTTGATATTCTGGATACTTTAAAAATATTCTTTTGTCCGTGACGAAGTCAGATCATTTAGGTTCTGGTGGTCCTTGATAAACAGGTGCTATCTCTGGCCATCCTAATACAGTTCTGATCGATGATTGATATATGTCTACAGCGTAGTCAGGTGTTGATATTTCTATCGCAGCTGATAATGTTGGCTTGTGAACCGTAATAGCGATTTTAGATTCTTTTCTATGATAAATTTAATTCTGCGTTGGAATTCATCGTTGATCTGTTTGATTTGATAACTGCCCATGGGAATACCTACAACTTGCCAATCTGGAATTCCATCAAGTTTATTTCTATAAGAAAACACTAATGAGTTATTTGCGGGTAACCCACCAAATGATTTTGATCTAATATTTGGCCAACTGTGATATACTCGCAATTGTGCTAATGCTATTTCTTTTGCTGGAATTGCCGTTGGAAAGATAATGTCGAATTCATTATTTGTTGAGCTCGTTGATATCAGCATAGTTGTTGTTGGTGTTGTATTAGCGACGATTTGTTGTTGGAGTTCTTGTGGCGTAGTCATTATTGTTATTTACTTCCTGATTTAAATTAAGGTGACTCTGTCTTTGTCGGAGATGGCGGGTTTTGATTTCCAGTTGCCAAACCAGAGGTGTCATGGTAAACCTCAATCATCTCTGCGAATTCCTGATCTGATATTGCTCCATCATTGAGCCCTGATGATATCAGTGATGATAATTTTGTGTGTGCGTGTGTTGCCATTGATAGCAATATTTGATATTCATGTAATTTATCAGCCGCACACGTAGATATCTTTTTTGCAATTATATTAAGAATACCAGCAACACCGGTTATAGCTGCAACACCAATTCCTATTACTGGTGCTATTATATATGTGGCTGATAATGATCCAATTATAGTTGCTGTTCCAACGACTACAGCAGATGCAGAATAAACAATTATATCAGTAACAACAATACGTCTGCGGTATTTTTTTATTTTCATTGTATACTCGTCAATGATGTTTTTCAGTTGGGTTTCTAACAAACACACCTGCTCGTATCTGTATTTGTTTACAATATTCAGATCTGATGTTTGTGGAATCATGTTCCCTAAAGTATTAAGTAATCGAGTTGTTTCAGTGACAAATTCCAGACACCACCAATAAGACGCTGCAGTTAATTTTTTATCAGATGGTTCCAGTATAAACGTTTCTTCAACCACTTGATTTAACACAATAGACACGGTTCCAGAAAAATTATCGGTTCAATGACGCCATGGAAATGTGGTAAATATCCTAAAATTTGCAGCGCTAAACACAGAGGGCCTATACACACCACTGTCACCAGTGACTTCTGCGGTAGGTTTGATAGTGTTATTTTGCTGTGACCATGTTGATGATCCTGATGATACTGTGTATACCACGTTGGTGATCTGTTTGTGAGGAATTAGATTAGTTTTTTTTAACAATATCAGGAATTCCACTGATAACATCTTCTAGTTTTGTGTTAATTTCAGAGAGTTTTATGTCAACAACCATTAGACTTCCAAAGAAATCATCTGCGATTTTATTAAGTTTTTGAAAATTTCTACGAGTATTTAAAAACATATTTAAGTGAACGTCATACTCGGCTCATAGTGTATTCAATTTGTCATCGATTGTAGTATCTTTATCATCCACATATTTCTTTGTTGCTGCATCTTCATCACTTGTTGGTTCTCTTAAAACAATGATTTTTTTTCCATTCATGTTGAGTGTACCTGTCATTGTATCACCGGTGGATTGTAAACAATCAGCAACACTTTTTGTAATTTCATTTCTGAGAGTTGCGATTGATACATTTGAGTCTCTGATTCTACCGCCGTTAGTAAATACTGGAATATTATCCATGGTAGCACAGAGAACTCTTTGAATTATGTCGATCCTTAATATTACTCGTTTTTAGAACACCGTATATATCTTCGAAAACAACAACTTCATCTGGGTCAACTCCAGAAAGATTCATAATCTCAGCAAGTTCATCTTTTGTAGCATACTTCAATAAATCAATATCATCTTTCTTCTTGTCTTTGATAGAGGATCATCCATAAATATCAACCATTATATGATTAGTGATTATTTAAAACAGAACTCATTTACACATTTACAACTTTATGAGGTGCATTGGAAGATTTTGAAATAGCATCGAGTACAGCAATTACTTCACGGCTGCATATTGGTGGATCAGTTATTGTCTGTTGGTAATGTTGAATACCATACGGGAGTTTGCACTCTGCTGACATATTTTAAAAATTCCTTCGGTGGTGCCAACTCATACGAATTGAAATAAACAATTCCACATGGATCAATCACATATGCAACCCAATGAGTACCTGGACCAGAACTTCTATCAAGATTAATGATACTGGTCTCAACACGATTTGGTTGTTTTGGTAATTGATCATGCATAAAAACACCTGAAGTTTTTGATATTTAATCACCCAGCAGCATCAAGTAAATCAAAACTGGACATGGGAAGGAGACGCTTTGCGTGTAACGAAGTGTCCCGGGAAGTCTTATCCTTTTCCGTACCATGAACGAGGGGTTCCTGGCAGTCTTAGACCTTTCCCTTTTTTTAAAAATTTTTTATTCCTTTTCCTGTTGCTTTCTTTAATGCCATTCCAGCGGCAGTTCTAACAGCACCAAGTGCAGCTGTTTTTGCAACAGCTGGAGCTGCAGCAGCTATCAACGCTGGTATATCTGCGAGGAGTGGAAATATACCACCCGTCTTGGCAATGTCGCTAATGGCAACTGCAGACAGATCAAGTCATACGCTGGTTTTTGATCGTTTGGCGTCATTGAAGTGCCTGAGTTGACGTTCAGTCAGTGATAGTTTATTTGGACCACCTGAGATCTGTCCTCGTTTCAGTAATATTTTCATTCCAAATTCTTTTTTGATACTGACTGTAGCTTTTTAATCTGACCAGGAGTCAGAGTAACATTAACGTGATGGTATGACATTATAATATCATGAGCTATTTAATGACATGTTTTCGACTGGGGCATCAATGACTCTCATTAGTCCACCAACACCTTCAAGCAACATTGTTTTATCTGAGAGTATAACCTCGATTACTCTGTAATTAATAACAGCCGCTCCTCTTGCTACACGAGATCAAAAGTGTATATCAACTACTGATTGTCTGAACAAATCCAAGTGTTCCAGTGACAAATAATAGATCGGATACAGTGTTGTAGAATCCTGCTGAGACATTTGTAGACCAGAATCAACATTTTGATCACATCCCATGAACGTCATCAAACGATGATATGCACGTGCAACATGATTGTTATCAAAATTCAGTAATATATCCTCAGCCGGTTCTTGATGTCCATTTATTCTCAAAGAAACTTCAGTAACACCAAGTTTGTCAAATATCATTGCGCTGCGTAACTCTGAGTTTACTCGTGCAGCATCTTGGAAAGCAATAAATATATGTCGCGGTGCAGAGACACCTTGTTGTGATGCTATCTGCCATGTGAATAAACCATTAATGTTACTTTGAACACTATCTGTGGTCATTGTCAACCATGATAATATTGATTTGCTGCCGCTGTCCATAAAAGAAAGTTGCTGCTGTTCTTCGGTTAGTGATGGAGTCATTGTTGGGATCCACAACAAAAGTTTTGTTAGTATTACTTTTCCATGAAGTGCCGCGGTTGCAGCTGGATCAGTTCCTTCAGTGTGCCATATTGCATCATCGTCGTAATTTGATTCTTCCACTTTCGTCAGGTACACGTGCGTCATAAGAATGATACTGATAATCATGTACCGATTCATCTTTGAGAACTGGTGCGTCCATGTTGAGTGCGGGATCAGATATACGTTTGAACATCTTTATTATATTTGTTATCGTCTAACCACTTCCTGCAATCAGACTAGTGGCAATATTTTTTTCTCTTTCCTTTCCTGAGAGGGGTACACCAGCCATTGATGGCAACGCCATTGCTGCTAGTTCTTGATTCACAGCTTGATTTATTATTTTACTAACATTTGCAGGCATAGCCAACTCCATTAGTTTTTGATTCGCAGCTTGATTTTTTATTTTACTAACATTTGCAGGCATAACTTCTGTGCTGGGTAGTTTTACTGGCTGAGGTTTTCGTCGTATTAATTGTGCTAGTCTATCCTTGATTGCTGAGAATGCTTTTCTGGCAACATCAACAACAACACCAATACCTTTATCACGAACAACATCAATAGCTTTCATCCCCAGTTGTTTTGCAATCAGTATTGCCTTTGGGGCTATCCTTCTAAATAAACCCTGAACAACATCACCGAGTCCATCCCTGTAGTACGCTTTATATGTAGGTAATCACGAATTTATCACCCTGACCATGATCGGTCCATGGTGAGCATTATATATAATCATCTTATTTTCTTGTCACTGATTTAATTGTATACCCATAATCACTGTGGTAATCATCAGCGATTTAATCGATGAGGGCTCGATAAACATTAATATCGATGATACCACCTGTAAATAATCTCTGACAAATATCGGCTGCTTCATTAATGATTTCTGGGGAATTATTACCAGCTCATTTTCCGAATTTCTAATTGTTCAACGTCGGCAAGGATGTTGCTGGGACATGGAGTAATAAGACCATTTCCAGTTGTTTCTTTCTTACTTGGTGAATGTAATTCCCTCCTCCGTCTAATTTTGTCAGATTCCAAATCTTCTTCTTTTTGTTTCCTTGCTCGTTCAGCCTCTTTAAGTTTCGACTTTAATTCTTTTTCTTTTTGTTTTCTTGATTGTTTAGCTTCTTCAAGTTTTGACTTCATTTCTTCTTCTCTTTGTTCTCTTGTTGGTTTTATTTGTTCAACCTGCCCGGTTAAAACTATCAAACTGATTAATATCTCTCCCAGTTCTGATTTGCAGAGTATAAGTAGCGATGTGATATACATCCCTAATCCAATCAACAGATCTCATAGTTTTAGCATATACAGGTTTTACATATTTTTCTCTTTCATAATATTCATACGCAGCAATATCCATTACTTGGTCTTTGTCCCTGATAGCGGCAAGACCTTCAGGAGTGAATTTATCTGTGATGCTAGTTCTAATTCTTCGAAGGGGTTGTTGCTGATCTTCAGGTGGTGGTTGAGGAGGTTGCCCGGGTGGCAGTTGAGGAGGTTGAAGACACCCAGCAATATCAACAGGCAATGTTTCAAGAGATTTTTGTGTTGCCTCAGTTGCTTTAACAGTTTTCTTTGTTGGTTAGACAATTGGTTTAAATAACTGTTCTGTACCCTCTGTAGATTTCATCTGAGCTCCTGACGTGCTTTAGTTGTTGCTTGACAGAATTGTTGACGGGAAGATATTTCTTAATTGCCTCTAGTCGCTGTCAAGCTAGTTTAGCTGAGTGAGATTCCATTATTGATATAATAATGATTTAAGTAAGCCACACCCACACAGCAGCAGGGAGGGCGACAACAACGAATGAGTGAGTGCGTGAGTAAACAAAACACCCCATAAAAAACAAAAACACAAAAGTCAAAAAATAAAGTAACAAAAATAAGCTAACCCAAATAGGAAAGTTTCGGGACGGTGAGAGATTTGGTTTTGACGTTATTGACGTTTGTATTTTCGTTTTTATAGGAATCTTTAATTTTCAGCATAATCTCTAATTGAAAACTTTGTAGGATCCGCCCTCCCTGCTGCTTGGGCATTCAGACTGCTGTATATTTTCACACTTTGCAGTAGAAAACCAAATTAATGATTTCAAGAGAGATCAAAAATAAAAAGAAAATTTCACATCCTAGTGTTGCGACCATGTAATTTAATTACTTGTATGTTAATTTAAAAATTTTTTTTAATTTTATTTTTGTATCATTACATTTTATTGTAATGGTTATTTTTACGGGATCTGATGTTTTGAAAGAGATATTATGTTTATATAAAACGTAGTATGACTCGCATAAGCACGATTTTTGCATGCCATAGTTTGTCGATTTGAGTAAACACTACGCGAAAACGATTGGTTATTGCCAAGTCATTTCCTGACCCACGTGAAACTGCGATTGTTAGATGATGAAATAGCCAAGCGTTCTTTGTGCGTGTGCATGAAATGACATCTTAGGTCAGTTTTTAAACACTTAGGTCCCTGTGAAATAGTCAGAGTTGTTCTTATACCTTGAGAAGAAGGTATTATTTTTCTTGTGCTGGAAAGAGTTTATTTTTCTTTACATCTGTAGAGCTCGAGATGTGTCTGTTTGTAGATGACAGCTATAGGAGTTCATCTACTTTTTAAATAATAATTTATTTTTCCCTGGAGAACTACACAGGTGATTTAGGACAAAGACATTCAGTGAAATTCATTCTAAATTGGAACAGTAGAGTACAAATTGTAGTTCAACGTGAAATTCTGCACATTTGTGTAAAGACTTCATCTGACATCATCGTCCTCCATCTTGGAACGTCATCAAGATTCGAACCTGGATTCAGTTAAAATTATTTAGTGATAGGACTTGTATTTTTCAGTACTAGGATAAATGTTTGGATTTTCTTCACAAACCGTAAGTCCTATTTCATATTTTCACCTTTTCACCATGTTTTCTAGGGAAATAAATTATTTTTGTTAAAACTTACAAAGCTTGTTGTATTCACCCTTTTCTTTTGTTACTTTTGAACGAGCCGATACGTAACACTAGATTGTACCATAAATGTAAGCAATGCTGTCAGAAAACTGGTTGTGAGATCAGTTTAATTGTAACCTGATTATAAAATAATTGATGATATGTTAAGTACATGTAGTAGTACACTTAAACATCATAATTGAAAAGTTTTTTTATATTATCTCAATTTACAGTTGGAAAAAATCATGTATATTTATTGGATGTAAAGAAGATGCACAAGGCAGTTCAATGTCTTCTGTCTTCTCCTTATAATGGTATAATCAATCATACCATATATAGGTAATTGATGTAGGTAGGCTGAAACAAGGGATAAAAATGTAGTAGAGATGCATGGTATGATGAAACCCCATTTTTATATGCTTGCCACAAGGCAGAGTATATGATGTTGTGGTGTCTGGCCAGCCACCTGTTCCCTATTTGGTTTCTGCATAAATAACTTGTGTTCTTCACCATATACACATAACAGACTTAGTAAATAGCTTTCATTTGGGCTAAGGAAGAAGCATATCCATTTTAAGGTCAAATGTATAATGGTCAAGGTAACTGTGACTGAAAGATGATAAATGATTTCTTCAGAACTACAATTTATTTCTACATCACAGACCAGGACCAAACTGTGTGGATTGCTTGCAGTTGATTTGAGGAAGAAGTCTGTCAGTTGTGGGGTCTAAAGGTTAAGATATCTGAGACCCAATAAAGAAATATGTGTTTTGCGCATTAATTTTACAGACCTGTTGTAAGAGAGCGTACACCTTCATGAAAGGTCAAGGTCATTGAGACCTGATAGGCAATAACTACCAGTCAACCATTCCCTAATAGTGCCTGCATAGAACAGTTAACCGTGGGGTGGGTGGTACCATTCATAGTACTCTTGTTATGTTTTCATTTTGGCTTGAAAAACTGAGTTTATTTCGTACTTGAAACATGCATGTTAAGATTATAGTAGCAGCAGTAGTATAGTATTTTTGTATGAGTTATAACAGGGAATGATGAAGTAACAACAATGCTTTTATATCCAGATTGACTGGTCCATGATATTAACATTTCAGAAGTGAAAACTAATATTTTGCAAGATTGGCTTCCTTTCTTAGTGACATCGACATTTGTTGTATCTTGTTTTGTCATTTTCATGATTATCTTTAATCTTATAAGAAGATTAGTATTGTTTCATTTGATCCTGTGTTTGTTAAACATGTATAACAATGCTTTCTGATTTGACCTTTTCCCCAAAGTTTGGTCATCTTAGTTAGGTCCCTGAGGGTATGGACTGCAACAAGAGCAAATGTCAGTTGGGTGTATGCATTTGTCTTTCAGTGCCAGTTATGTATGTACAGCTGTACATGGTTTTATGGTGGCTGTCTCACTAGTTTCTAAGCTATAATCCAGGGGCTTAGTCTCCAGGCAGGTAAGGATGGACACCAGGGCTAATATCATTTGCCAGTAGAAATCTGTTTTTTCATACTCATTAAATGTATACATTTGTAGGGTGGGAATCTCTATAATTTCTGAGTTATGACCCTCAAACTGACTCCATTAGGAGTAGGAATAGAACCTGGGTTAATGCTAGTTGCATGGATACGTTTATCTTTTATTGCCCTTTAGGTCAAGGTAAAAGGTTATGGTTTAACTTACAGATTATGAGGACTGATTTCAGGGGTTGCATGGACCAGGGTCAGTATAAGCTGCAGGTTTATGTTTTGCTTTTAATGTATGATGAGTCTATATATAGTCAATGGGATGCTCAGTAGTTCCTATTTTATGACCAAGGGGCTAAATCTTTGAGGATACCCTAGGGCATAACCCAGAAGACCCCAGTCTGATGATTTGACATGTATGTAATTTATAACATACCAATTCTCAGAAATGTGAGAATAGCCATTATAGTTTCTTAAAACTGATGCAAGATCACCCATCCCACCCCCATCCCAACCACAAGGATGTGGGGAAAATTCCAAAAGCCTTGTTGCAATCTACATCTAAAGGACTATCATCGACACAAGTTTATGTGTCTGACTTTGATGGTATAAGGATGAGTTATAGGACATTACATTATACACATATGTATGTCCATTCACAGCTGCAGTGCATACAAACCATATGACAGTACCCTACTTTAATGGTATAGGGATATGGTAAAAGACATTACATTATGCATGTATGTACATTTGCAGCTGCAGTACATACAAACTGTATCACAGTATCCTACTTTAATGGTATTGGGATGAGTTAATGGACAGTACATTATACATGTATGTACATTCACAGCAGTAAATACAAACTGTGTCACGGAGGTTGACACTTTGAAAGCGTGGGAATAAAAAAAATATTCTAGCTGGTGCTACATAAAACAGGTGACCTTACCTTGAGAAATTTGTGAAAATCTCAAGAATAACCAACTTGACAGGTGGTACCCTTTTGAAATGCAATACAGATTGTAGATCGAGCCATGCTTAACTTATCATTTCCTTATACTTCCTAATGGTACAGTGTATTGATTTAAAACCAGCATATTCAGTTAAAATGTTACCCCACACCATATAACAATGTTTGTTTTTTTATTGCCTTGTAGTGATGCTGGCATTGTGCAGGCTGACATTTGCATTGGTACCATGTGACCCTAACAAGGTGCCTGAGATGACTCTGGACACAGCCTTGTTGACAGTTATGAGGACTAATGTGAATGATATATTAGTCATCCAGTTACAGACCGAGGAGTGTTTCAGTGTGAGTGTATCATGTTAGTAATCATTAGTAACATTAGAGTTCTGCAGCCAATATTAATTGACAACCACTTGACCATCCCTGACTACTGCCTGAAAATTGTATAATTTAAGATTTCACTTGTACACTTTACATTTTCTTTTTCCTTACTAATTTGTCAGTTTTGTGGTATTAAGAAATTTTGATACCTGCTGCATCCAAATGGTCATGCTTAGCACATTTAAATAAAAAGTGTTTGATTTCCACCTTCTTAAATCATTCCATCTTTTATTAGTGTTCCAACATGGATAGGAAAATTCCAACCTGGAACTTACCAGGATTTTAACAATTGTGGCTCAAGTTGACACATGTTTCAAACTGGCTGTATGTAACCATGTTGCAAGTACCTTGATTTTCATTTGCCATTATTGTTATTTTTTTTAAATCAAAAGATATTTAAATGATAAGATTATGACTGTGTGTAAAGTAGACTGTACATTAATGACCAGCATAAATACCAAAGTAATCCAAAGCATGTTGAGGATCTGATTTTAAGTAAATTAATCATTTTTGTACCTAATCAAACTTTGTTTATCAAGGGTCAGTCAGGAGGGTTCATGCAGCATGGAAAAAAGAATTGTTTATTCCATTAGTACATTTTTGAAATTGTATCCATCTTTATTGTCACATATCCAGTGAGAATGGAACTCTAGCATGTTTATTAAATTAACAGACCTTGATAAAACCAGTCTGACTGTCCAAATAATGGATTCCAGGCTTATCTTTATTCACTCCAGTAAAGATAATAAGTCCATTCTGAAAAAGAGATAACAGTTAAGGGTTTGAAGCATAATCCCATTCTCCAATTTATTTAAATATCCATTTATATCTTATCCCTTTTATCTAAAAGGCCATAGTTGCATCATGATGTGCTTGTCCATTTATCCATGCCTGCAAGTACAGGGGCATTTATAGATATGAAATCTAATGAATTCTATTATTACGAATTAAGCATTTTCAGATTTAGATAGTAATTCTCTTCAGTAGATTTATAAAAGATGATGCTGTATAATTTGCACAAAAAATTTAAAAAAAAAAAATTCCCAAGTTTTGAAATAATCATTTCAGTGATTTCATATGAACATGATGTATTCTAAATAAAAAAATCATGCAAACGTTTCCAAAAATATTTCATTTCTCTTCCAGTGTGATTTGCAAAATGTAACTTACATAAATGCAAGCACGGCAAATTGCACAGTGTTGGTAGACACTCGCTGGCAGTACAGAGTACAGATACAACCTATGGGCAACTCTACATATAATTACTTGCCTTCTTGTAGGTATGTACAGGCAGAACAGTGTCTTTCTTCTCTGACAGAGCTTCATATGTTCTAATATAATAGAACTCAGAGTAATTATAAAACTTGGTCCTTTTTTATTTCAGTTTCTTTTTTACAATTTATTTTCACAATTTTTATTGATCAAATTAATGTGAATTGAACTTAGATTGTGAATTCATCTTTTATGTCCAATTATGTCACTTTTGAATAGCAAGAAATAGGTATCACCTTTCTGGCAGCAATGATGTTATCTCAATTTTGAATAGCAAGACACAGGTATCACCTTTCTGGCAGTAATAATTTATCTTTTATGGCCAATTATGTCACTTTTGAATAGCAAGAAATAGGTATCACCTTTCTGGCAGCAATGATGTTATCTCAATTTGAATAGCAAGACACAGGTATCACCTTTCTGGCAGTAATAATTTATCTCACTTTTGAATAGCAAGACATAGGTATCACCTTTCTGGCAGCAATGAGTTTATCTCACTTTTGAGTAGCAAGATGTAGGTATTGCCTTCTGGCTGCAATGATTTTATATCACTTTTGAATAGCAAGACATAAGTAACACCTTCCTGGCAGAAATAATTTTATCTCACTTTTGAATAGTAAGACATAGGTTCCACATTTCTGGCAGCAGTGATGGCAGAAACAGCAATGGCATCATCAGCAATGTTTTAAGATGTTATGCAAAAGTTTTTGAAGTCATATTTTTATGTTCTGCATCTAAGGTGGTCTCACTTTAAAACAGTATACTCAGTGGCTACCATAGACTGTATTATAATGAGTACTGTATCATGTATTTCATTATTAGGTTGACTCACATTAAAACAGTATGCTTAATGGTTCCCATGAACAACATTACAATGAGTACTATGTCATGTACTTCATTATAAGGTATTCTGACTATAAGGCAGTGCTCTCATTGGCTTCCATGGACAGTGCTATAATGAGGGAGTACTGTGTAATTTACTTAATTATAAAGTGGTCTCACTATAAGGCGGTATAATCGATGACTCCCACAGACAGCTTTATAATGAGTATTGTCATATACTTCATTACAAGCTAGTCTCACTGTGAGGCAATATACTCAAGATTGATGTGTCATGTACTTTATCATAAACTGGTCCCACTATAAGGCCGTATACTTTATGGCTGCCATGGACATTGTTATAATGAGGCAGTACTGTATCACAAACTTCATTATAAGGTGGTCACATTTTAAGCCAGTATACTCTATGGTTCCAGTGGGCAGTATTACAATGAGTACAGTATATGTCCACAGTTAGTACCATGGTATGCTTGGGGTACACATGCAAGGACTCTTCTAAAATATGCATTGTGGGATTCATGTTTGCTTTGAAAATATCATGCCAAAAATCAACTAAATGCAAACAAATTATGCATATTAATCATAAACTATTTCAGTTTCTCTGATTATTTTCTTTAGTAAATAATCTGATGTTAATGAGTTTATATTGATTTGCCCAGAATCAAAATTTTGGTGTTGCCTGTTTCACATATCTATATACAAGAAAATGTCAGACTGAGGTTTCTAGTAAAGCTAGTTAACTAGGATAAAGTATTTGCTTATTTTAAGATGATTATGCTATATTTGATGCCTGACTGACACTGTCTAATGATTATTAGCTACATTTCTTCTGTGTAATTTAACATAAACCAGTGTCAGCTTCAGGTTGCATACAAAAGTATTGTGGATGACATTTTTGACTTCTTGTTGAATCCCCCCACATTTAGAATATAGTGGGATTTCACCACCACCCAAATTTTCAGCATGAGAATAGACCCTGATATATGGAGTTACTATTTACAGACAAGATACTGTGTTTTATAGAACACTTGTTTTCTCATAGTCTTACCAGCATTAGGAAATGGAAGACATACTATAACTGACCTAAATATCCAGATATTAATTCATATTTTATACAGTTTTCTTTTTCTCACTATCTGGATAATTCATGTACATCTGAAAATGATACATTTTCTGAAATAGTGAAGTAGTTTGTCCTTATATTTTTATTGTCAGGATTGTGTGTTGATGCCCGAAACAAGTGGTATGGTAAGAAGTGGTCTTGCTAACTAAACTGGGTTGTATTATAGGATTGCTTGCCAAAAAAAATGCTTTTATGATAATGTTTCACTATTTTCTTATACAACATTTCATTTCTGGTTTTTTCTTATAGTTGTTAAACTATGTTCATAATGTTCTACCATTGGAGATAATCCTGAATCATCACTGGAAACTTACCTATGAATTTGACCTATTTCTAATACCAATATTGTTTCATAATATAAATATTGTCTCAACTCAGAAAATCTGAAAGTTAATCCACATTTTACTCCAGAATTCTTGAAACTATCTTGATGCTTCATGTCCATCTGCAGCAATGTTTGCTCTAAATAGCCAAATTACTTAGTCTAGTTGAGGAATTTGATTGTGGAAATCAATTATTTGTACTGCTGTTATAACTGTAAAGACTAAAATGACCATGCCCATATTGAGGTTACCAAGTGGAAATCTGCCACTATATAAAACCCAAGACTACAAGAATTTGTGAAACTTGAGTGTCAGAGATCTTGACCACTTTATTACAAATAAAATGCAAATGCATTTAGTTTGCTGGAAAAGGTAATTATTTGTTAACTGTATTGATTGATGGTGCTGAAAATTTGTCTGATTTTATGTGCCCGATTGCTTTGTCACCATTTGTGATGCAGACAACAGTAATGTCATATAAGATAGAGATAATCTCCACCAGTGTTCAACACTTAAACATTACAATCATTACACTTATATAGGATTATGAGAATAGTTTTACATAATCTCCATTGTTTCTTTGTTTAATAATACATGTATCTTCACAGATATGCAATGTATGATAAATCAGAATGCAAAGAATCAAGGACCAAATGCCATTCTGTTCCATCTGTTGATTAGATTCATGGCTTAGAATTCATTGTTCAAGCTAATTTCAGGTATAAATGGATCTAGTTAATCTAGATATTGAAAATTCAACAGATGGAGCTTGCAAGAGGTACCACAAAATAACTAGTATTTTATATAGACACATTTTGATTGACTTTTTGACATTTTATGTAAGGTTACAGAAGTTTTGTGAAGTCTCAAAGAGATGCATTATTTTAGTGATCAAACTTTTATTCAGTTGAAAAACAAGAGACATTTTAAATCGTAAATTTTCATATGATAAAATTGTTTTGAATTCATTAAATTTATCATTTTGGATACAAAATTGCTGTATTGGGAATCTGCTTTTTGGCAATATGATTAGTGCCATTAAGAATAAAAACATTTTGTTTTTGCAAATTTTGACATCTCACTAAATTACAATAATATTGTGATTAACAATTCACCTAATCATATAAATATTATAATAAATATTGTCAATAAATATTATATTGACTTCTAGTACCATTGTGCATTCAAGATTCAACTTTGTTTATGTCCATATGTGTCTTTTTCCAGTGAAGATTCCCTCACTATGCCGTTCAAGGAAGGTGGGCTGTATAATTTGTACATAAATTTGGAGTCATATCCAAATGTGACATGCAAGCTGCCAGCAATACAGAATGATCCTGCTGACAATAATATCCGTAATACTCCATATTTAATCTTGTATCTGTTCAACAGTCCTTTTCTTTTCTATTTGCTAGTAAATCTTCTTTGAAATTCTTTCTTTCACTGTATTTTTTCATTTGGCATTGTCTTTGTTGTTGTCTCATAGATTTTACCAATTTATTACCTATTGTGTCAGTGAGCAACATAAAGTCCATAAATAACATGCACATAGTTAACCTCAATGAATTTTCAGGAAATTATAAATGAAGGCCTCTGCTTTAATTTGATGTTTAATTGTATTTCTTGATGTAGCCCCCACTCACGATGGGAATATTTACAAATATAATTTTAGGACCATCACATTTAGACTTCCTGGTCTTGCTGTGATCTTTTATAAATAACTGTCTCCTAGTTTATTAAACTTTTTTGAGTTAGAATTAAAAAATTCAGACTGAAAACGCAAAATTTGAAACTATGTGTTAAAGTCTGTTAAAACTCTATATTAAATTCTCTTAAAATTTTGCATTAAAGCATCTTAAAATTCTGTTGAAGTCTATTAAAACTCAGTGTTGAAGTCTGTTGAAACTCCATGTTGAAGTCTGTTAAAACTCTATGTTGAAGTCTATTAAAACTCTTATGTTAAAATCTGTTACAACTCGGTGCTAAAGTCTGTTAAAACTCATTGCTACACTCTGAAAAACTCGGTGCTAAAGTCTGTTAAAACTATTTTTAAAGTCAGCTAAAACTGTGTTAAAGTCATATAAAACTGTGTGAAAGTATGTGATAACTATGTCAAAGTATGTTACAACTATGTCAAAGTATGTTATAACTATGTCAAAGTATGTTAATAACTGTGTCAAAATCAGCTTAAACTGTTTATGTTAAAGTCTATTAAAAATCAATGCTCAAGTCTAATGAAATTGTGTTAAAGTCTCTTAAAACTATGTTAAAATGAGTTAAAACTGTTAAAGTTTCATAAAATTGATGCTAAGGTCTATTAAAAGTCTATGCTGATGTCTGACAAAACTGTGTAATAGTCTGTTAAAACTATGTTAAATTCTCTTAAAACTATTAATGTCTATTTATTTCTTTGTTTCCTTAAAATCTGGCAGTAACTGAGAGGAGTGTACTTTTATATTATCCTGTAAATTTGATAGCTCAAAAGCTCGAATTTCTGTTGTTAAAATTGTAAAGTCTCGTAAGTGTTCTGACCCGTATCTTTGGATTAAAGTACATGTGCATCAGGGCTGTTCCATTAAAAAATTTATTTGAGACTCAGCAAAGGTACTTTCATTATGGAGAAGTCACTCATAGACATAATTTATAACTTCCTATCATTTTCGTATGAACCTATTTAGTAACTGAAGTACCCTGGTATATATATTTGCAGAAAAATGCCTTCACTGTTTGCCATGTGTATTTAACTGGAAGAGCCCTCAAAGTAGATGTGTAAGATGTTTTAGCACTGTATGAAAAATATAACTAGGTCATAAGAACAAACATTGATTTATCCTTATAGTCTCTTTTGCCTTCCTTTATTGCTTGGCTTTTATAATTAAGTTTGCCCTCCTTTATTGCTTGGTATTTGGGATTAAGTTTGCTTTCCTCTTTTACTTGGTATTTATGTTTAAGTCATTCAGTCATTTTATGCAGACTTTGATGTTTTGAACAGAAGTTTTTATTATTGAATTGGCATGAAAATAAGACCAGAAGTTTTGACTGGTTTCAAGGAATTGTTTTAAGATTGGTTTAAACTCAGAGGTTTAAACTCTGATATATCCAACAACCAATTTATATTGCTGCATTTCAATGTCAAGGCAATACGAAAAGTGCCATTTAAAAATCTAAGTAGATGTAGAAGGGAAAATTGAAAGACCTTTGATTAAATACCCAGTCATAAAGGGCTAATTATGTCTCAAATGTTGATCATTTTTATGTCCTAATATCTTGTCCTTTATTTATTAAATTCTATATGTACACTTCACAACTTCTGGGGCTTGAAACTTATAATTTAGCAGATTCAGCATAAAGGAAGATGCATTCTAGTGGTTGTGGTCATATACATGTATATTTGCCAGTCCTCAGTAGCATAAGGAGATAACATTTTGTTTTTTTTTGTTACTTCCCTGTACACTCAAATATAGTGCTATTTCCAGCACCACAGATGACCATCTAAATAACTTATAATTTTTCTGGCATGTTTATAATCATAATGAGATGACATTGTTATATTTCTTGCATGGTTGGAAAATTTTGACATTGAAAGAGAAACTTTATTCATACCTGCCATACCTCACATGAAAAGCACTATCAACTCTGCCTCCATCAGAGCTGCATTAATAAAAGCATTAAATCCAATAAATTTTTCCCAAAAGTATGAGAGAGAGAGAGACCATTTGTACACACCCACCATAACTTGGAGTGAATTATGTTATGTTGTTCATCTGGTTATCTGCCTGTATCCAGTTTCATTTTGTACACAATAACTTGAATTGTCAACCATCTACAGTTACCAAACTATTGATTTCAGGGTCAGAAGATCAAAGATCCAGGTCACTCTGACAGAAAAAAAATTTGTTTTCACACAGTAACTTTGAGCTCTTTATCAGCCTTTTGAATGACTTGTACCAGAGGTAAGGAAGAAAAAGCTATTGAATTTGGAGTCAAAAGATCAGTGGTCAGTGAATGAAAGAAGAAAGACAGTTCTTGCACAACATTATTATTTCTACATCACAGACCGAGCCAAATCTTTATAGAAGGCTTGCATATTTGGTGAGGAAGAAGCCTACACATTTTGGGGGTCGAAAGAGCAATGGTCAAGGCTACTGACTGAAAGAAGAAAAATTATTTCTGCACAAATATTTGAGTTATCTACAGGGAGGAATCTCAAACATGGGGCATGTGTATAACATGTTGTTTATGGTACTGTTGTTGTCAGTGTCATGTATGCCCATTACCTGAACAGAAAACAGTTGTGATTGCAAAGTTTCACACTGAATGCTCATGGAATACTATATCATCTTGACAGTAGATTGGCTTTTAAACCAGCAGATTATTTTTCAAAACATAAATTTTACATGTTTAAAGTTGACTGAAAATAAAACAAATGGATCATTTTGACGTAATATATTTGTTCTCTTCAGTTTTCTGGCCCAGATTTCCCTTGAATCACTTTACATTTTGTGAAGAATGGAGAATGCACTCTATGTATAAGTATTACAAGTGGCAATGACGTAACAGCCATGCTCAACCTGCAAAGAAGCTCAAACGTAATTTTTCCTGTTGCTTGGTTTTTAAGGCTGCTGACTGCTTATGAAGCTACCCAATTTTCCTGAGTTGGACTTCAGCTGGTTTACTGAGTCTGATATTATTTAGCCTGTGATGTTTAAGCATTAGAAGAAAGCTAACGTTTCAGCATTTTGACATGAATAAAAAATAAATGAGCTGCCCATAATATTCCAGCAAAAACATCTTCAGCAATACAATAACAATTAAACAATACAAAAACTCTGAATTTTACTTTGTTAAAATGTTTATGTAACAGTGTAATGGATAAACATATCAAATAGAATGATATTTAAGATATCATATGACCAGTGTCCAGTTGTAAATGTTGCCTATCTATGACCTAAATAACATCAAAACAGTCACTAGAGAAGTCAGTTTTATGTTGTTTGCTTATGTTATCTTTTGCAAATATACATGTATATGCCTTTATTTTTGTCACAGAGGTATGGAAGGCCTTTATGTGCTTATTTTCTGTAAGCACTTATTATCTCGATGTTACAGTTTGCCTCGTTGCAGATCCCTTCTTCGATCATAACAAGATTGTCTCCCTTGGGCTAATCATATGATACACTAACGTGTATATCATTCATAATATTTTATCGCCCTTATTGACCATGAAATTTCTTTTCATAAGAGCCCAGTGTTCTCTGCATTAGAGGTTGGTGTGATTGGAAAATAATCTGTATGTAAAAGGTTGGATCCTTCCTATCATGCTAGAAATTTGTTTTGTAATAGTGCACAGAGCCTGTCTCTAATGAGGCATATTTGGTTTGTTTTTGTATCATATACTGTCACACTTGATAATATAGACCTTTTTTTTTGGCAAGTGCAAGCTTGATAATGAATTTAATATCGCTGTCTCAAAGATAATTGTCTGTTCTTTATAACACGGGTTATGAAGTTCCATTTATACTCACAAGTCAGGTCCAATTGGAAACAACATGGATCCTGGTCTGCCATCAGATAATGTGCCATGAGTTCATGGTATATGTCATTTATTCTTCTAATTGCACATAAAAAGCAGACCACACCCAGATCTGCCATCACTTTATGCAATGGCAGATCTGTGTCTGTGCAGTTGGCAGTTCGATCAGACTTGTAAACCAGTATATATGGTATTTATGTTTTTTCTCTCATGTTTCAGCAATCTATGTTGCTTTAGGCATATTTGCTGGTTTGGCCATTATGTGGTTAGTGGGAACACAGTTCTCAAGGTAAGTACTGTTGCTGAACAAGGTGGAACATATTTTTTCTGTATCACAGTCATACAGTAATTATTGCCAACATTTAATAAACCACATACATTTTCATATGAAATGTAATATTTTAAATACCAGATGACATTAAGAAAAGACTGTATAAGTATGTTGTCATGTAACAACTAAAAGAAGTACATACTCAGAAAACCTAAATAAAAATTACATAGAGAGAAGAATCAAAATAAAGAAAATTGTGACAGTTCTGTGATTTTGTCTCTAAGTAGAGTTATAAAAAGTTTCTAAATTTTGTTTGAAGTTTTCTACTTTGAGTGTGCTAATTCAAGCCTCTGTTGACAACAATTATGTGCATCATGGACTGTATTAAACAAGCAAATGTTTTTAGTTGTAAACAACTTAGAACAGCTAGAAAACTAAACAAGGAATGATAATTAAACTGTGCATTAAACAACAGACTGTTACTTGTACACATAGACACTTTCCTAACCAAATAACATCCAAGAAGATGGATATATTTGGAATAAGGCAACAAGTACTCATTTGGAAGATTTGACCAATGTGAATGTACATGTGTGAAAGATTGCAAGCATTTTTGAATGTAGGAATCAAGCATGGTTTTCTGTTTAAAAATATTTTCCAAAGTACAACAGAACCCAAGGGTTCAGAGTCTTTACTTAATGCATCATCACTGACAAAACTTTACCTAAAATGCACCAGCAGACATTTACTCAATAGCTAGAGGAAATATTTACCCATAGTGCAGTGACGAACATTTACCGGTAGTACACCAGCAAACATTTACCCATAGTGCACTGACAAACGTTTACCCATAGTGCGCTTACAAATATTTACCCATAGTGCACTGACAGATATTTACCTATAGTGCTCTGACAAACATTTACCCATAGTGCACTGACAAACATTTGTCCATAGAGCACTGACAAATATTTGTCCATAGTGCACAGGGAAACATTTGCTCATGGTGCACCAGCAAACATTTGCCCTTTGTGAACCAGCAAATATTTACCCATAATGCACCAGCAAATGTTTACCAATAGTGTGGCAGCAGGCATTTACCCATAGTGCACCAGCAAACATTTGTCAGTAGTGCACCAGTTGGCATTTGTCCATAGTGCACTGGCAAACAGACATTTACCCATAGTGCACCAGCAGACACTTGCGTTCAACAAATCATGCATGATCATTATTCTTGCATGATCAATCACAAAATTGCACACTTAAAACAAGGTAAAACCACCCAGGTCATGTTTAAATTATGGCTTGGTCTGTTTTTTGTTAAAGTCTGTTTAGGCCAAACAAAATAATAATGTGTTTCTGGTTTGTACTGGATTTAAAATTAGAGTAGGCAGGTCTGTTTTATTTTTTAAAAACATAATATATTTAATGTGATTTTTTGTTGTTGTTTTTCCAGTGGGGGAAAAAAAAGTACTAGGAATGGCAATGAGAAAAAGGGACAGTTGGCCGACCAGAAACATTTTTTGGTTTTGGCCTTAGGAGGTGGACATTCAACAAAGTGACTATCGTGGGATACATGTGCATGTCCAATTGTCCATCCATAACTCCGTCCTCACCTTAGAATAACCTCAATGTCAAGGGTTTTATTCCTTTTATGTACATCATTTCTAGCAAATTAAAATGGTGGCTTTACATAAAGAGGTTCTCTTGTATGTGTTTTACTTCACATCATCGCACGAAGTTATCCGACTGAGGCAAGTAAAGTAATACATCATAGCAGCTAACCTGGTTTGATCTATTGGCAGCATTCTAACCCTACACCTTTCTGGTTGCAAATTCAACCCACTAACCACTAAAACAATATAGATTTTCATAAATGAAAATTGAAGGTCTCCATGGAAACTATATTTGCACATGCGTTAAATATAGTAAGTATGCCTTTTTACCTGAGTGATAGAAGAATATATCAGCCAGGAAGTGTGGTGTTTAGTGGTTGCCATTAGAATTCATAGTATGATTGTGAAGATTCTCTAATTTACAGGTGTTATAGAAATAGTCCAAAACAAAGAATGATATAAGCATTGTGCTTTTATATATATATATATATATATATATATATATATATATGTATGGACTTTATAAGATGAGTACATCTGCAAACTGCACAGACCGAGGTCTGCTGTCGTATATTGCACCAACAGATCTGGGTCTGTGCAGTTTGTTAGGAGTAATCAGTAGAACAAACAACAGAGATCCTGATCTGCAGGTGCATTTTGCTATGGCAGATCAGGATCTTTGTTGTTTAAAGTTTAACTTGACTTACAAGTGAGCATATATGGTAATTGGGAACCTATAGTGGTAAGAATGCTTAATAATTATCTGTGGTTTGTTCTTACAGGAGCCATATTATGTTCCGTCTGAAGTACCGATACTTGTCATCCTCCAGTTCTCTAGGACCAGTAAGTATATGAATGACCTATATCTGATTTACCAACATATATATCCAGGTGCCAATTTAGATACAAGTCCCTCTGCAATGTTTTGAGTGGAGATATGCATATGAGCTACATTTGATCTTCATATTCTGTGTAAACTCTTTATAAACAGAAAACATTTTCCTTGATGTGCAAACTTTTCAATTTTTTTTAGCCTGCCAGAAGTCAATTCTCTTGCCCTACCCTGTTGACATGAACATGAAAGGGTATCACATGAAGAATCGATAAATTCTTCATGTATGGTCATACAATGCAATATGGATTTTCCATGGACTAATATTTAAACTGGTAATCTCTTTATGGTACAGCCTATCATGAATCAAATCCACTTGACCAATGTTGGACAGAATGATTTGGTACAGAGCATCATGGTATGATTGGTTTTCAAATTTCAATGATCTCCCAAGACATTTTTGATAGCATTGGTTAAAGCATGCATTAGTCATAAAATGTTGTAAAAAATGTGCATATCATATTAAAAGTGGAAAAATAAACCTCAGTGAAATATAAAAGAAGTACATAAATCACAACTACAGCTATCACTACCACTATAAAAACAATAATATTGTAATAGTGCCCAAGTAATGCTAATAAACCTCCACCCACCCCCATCTCACCTGTTGATAACTAAGTAGATCTGAACCAAAGTTAAACAATATGAAAAATGTTGCGGCCAATCAAGCAATTTCCACTAAGGATCTGAAATCTTGCATTAAGTGTTGAAACTCATCCAGCATGCGAAATTGCTGCCAGCCCACTGGTATGATGCCAGCTAATGCCACAGTGGACTGGGGCATAGAATAAGTAGCCAGTCCATCTGACCAGTTTGAATTTTTAAGTATATCAGCTATATTTAATCTTTAAATTATATATTGTATGATATTAAAGGAAAATAATAGAAACCAAGTGATACATAAATAATGGGAATTGTTTTTGATGACAACTCACAAATCTGTGTAAGATGAGAAGATAAATAACTCACAGTTTGTGCTCAATAAATGCTGGTAGCTCCAGCTAAAAACTCCTTTTTTTTTGTTTGCTTATGTGATGCCTGATGACACATGCTACTTCTTATTCCCAAAATAGACATGTAGAGGGATTGGGGTGCCTGGAAGCCATCAAAGGCTAAAAACCACAGTCAATGAAAACAGAACTATTCAATAGAAATATGGGCATATCAATTGAGAATGATATTTAACAAATAGTTGGGTTACAGCATTCATGCAGAATATAGAAACAGGATGCATGTTAAGACCATGACAATACTGTTCACTGTTCTGCTGCATTCTGCTTACATGGATGCACTTGATCCTGTTCCAGCTATCCACTGCTGAACTCACCTTTCACAGATCTAATTTCTTGGGCAGTTGCATTTTGTATACCAGAACCTCTTCTTCAGAGGCTGGGTCTAGTTCTGACACTTGTCATTGATGACAAGTCAGTAGATGAAGATTCTGTTCTTATTCTGACTATGATTCAGACTGGTCATCAATGGCAGCAACAGATTCTGATGTCCAGCCTCAAGATGAATTATGTCTGGATCTGGCTCAGCTGGACAGTAAGCATCATTGTTGTGGTCAGTAAATGGGGCCATGTTGAGCAGAATTTAATAAATTTAATAAATTTGAATTTGATGTAATTTTCTTATTTTGTGTTTTTGTTTATTTTCCACATTTCATGATCAAAATCTTCCTACTAAAGGAAGATATTCATAACTAGCTGCATTACCATCGAGTCATCAGCTACATTTTGTCTTCTTGTACGAAAAAACGTACAACCAGTTAGTTATGGACAGGAGCAGTAACATATCCAGGTTACTGGATCTGTGGGCTTGCAGGATATTTTGGCGAGTTTCACACACTGACCCCATCCTTCATTTATTAAGCTCTTTCTTTGAGGAAGTACTGCTATCGGAATCGAAATCTCCATTGGAGTCACCAGTCTCAAATCTTCATTACCAGGCCAACATGGGGCTGGTCAGGCAGTGGGTAATTTTACAGTTTTTTTAAGGTGGTGTCCCATTTTCACAAAAATTAGCTCAGCTTTAAATATGTGTAACCCTTTTTAGATGGTAGTGGAAATAACTGAAATACGTATAACACATACTACCAGTAGACACCATCATCACTGGCTGATCATGTGACTGTCATTGCAAATACAAAACCCACATCACAGGTCACATACTGGCAGTTGGGTAGGCCAGATGCCATAGATAATGGCAAAGTGAGTGAGTAATTATCCTGGATTATCTTAATTAAATTCCCCAAAAGAGGTGCAGACAGGTGTCATTTGAGTAATAGGGCTTTGTATTAGGTCACAGGATGTTAACATTAATTTATAAGGGTAGCAGGAAGCAAAGGCATGGTGGCACAAGTGCATAGCATAACAGTGGGTTCTAAAGAGTTGAGGTCTGAAATGATAGGGTGGCAGTACCACTATGATAAAAGGCCTTGTGAAGAACACTAAATTTATAAAAATGCTGTTCCTGTCAAAAACAGCCACAGTTTCTAAAAGTAGCAACAACCCTTTAAATGTCTTCTTAAAAACTGCTGAACAGAATTTGATCATATTTGAGAAAAACATTTTGGCAGGAAGACCTATGAAGTCTGTGCAAATGGTGCTAAACTGCCTTTAGATATGGCAACTGTTTAAAAATAGTAAGGTCATTGTTATTTAAAACAAAAAAATGTTTTTAGCAACTTCTTCAAAAACTGCTAAATAGTATTTAACCAAACTTGACAGAAATCATCTTGCTGATCGACCATCAAATATGGCCAATCTGTCTAAAAACAGAAGAACCTTTAAGCAACTTTCCAAGAACTGCACAACAGAATTTTTGACCAAATTTTAAAGAAAGTGAGGGCTTTGAAATTTGTATGAATGATGCCAACTCGCAGTCAGATATGGCCATTGTGACTTACAATAGAAAAACCTTTGAATGACTTCTCCAAAACTGCTGAACAGAATTTGATCATATTTGAAATACAGAAGCCTGGCACAAAGACCTTTCAAACTGGACAAATAATGCTGATATGCCATCAGTTCTGACTGCCATTACTAAAAATAGAAAAACCTTCAAGCAGCTGTTTCTCTAAAACTTTTAAAAATAGAAACATATCTTGACAGAAAATATCTTGGCATGAGGATGTTTCAAATTGTACAAATGATGCCTATCCACTATCAGTTATGGCTACCATTACTAAATATAGAACAATCTTTTAAAGACTTGATCTCAAAAATGTCTCAAAAGAATTTTGCCAGATTTGACAGCATACTCTCATAGAGGGCTTTCAGGTGTTTGCAGCTGATGCCAATCTGCCATCCAAAATGGTCACCATTATGACTGTTAATGGAAAAGAAAACTTTAAATGGCATCTTCAGCACTGCTGAAAAGAACTGGATCATATTTAACAGAAATAATTCTGCCAAGAAGGCCATTCATATTTATTCAAATGATGCTATCAGTTATCCATTATGGCTTCCATTAATAAAAGTAGAAAAAACTACGAGTGATTCATCCCAAAACTGTTAAATATAATGTGACCAAACTTGACAGAAAGCATCCTAATATGAAGACATTTAAAATTTTTGCAAATGATGCTCGTCTGCTATTCAGTGTGATCTTCATTACAAAAAAATAGAAAAATCTTTAATGACATCTTCTCCAATGCTGTTGAATAGAATTTGACCAAACTGGACAGATTCAAAATTTGTACAAAAGATGATGATGTAAAATACCCCACTGAATTTCAGCAAATATGACAGAAAGCATCCTGGCATAGATCCAAGTTTATACAACTTATGCTGATCAGATACCAAATATGGCCACCATTACTAAATTTAAAAAAGAAATTTAAATGTCTTTTCCAAAACTGTTGATTAGAAGTTGACCAAACTTAATAGAAAGCATCCTGGCATGAAGAAATTTCAGGCCTTTACAGTTGATATTGACCCATCGTCAAATTTGGCTGCCATTACTTAAAACAGATGAACCCTTAAACACATAATTCTCTAAAGCTACTGCATAGAATCAAAATAGAAGGCATCCTGGTAAAAACACAGATGATGCTGATCTAACACTGTTAGTATATTTAAAAAAAATTAATTTAAATTACTTCTTTTCACAAATTGCTCATCTGAGTTTGACCAGCTTGATAGCATGAGCGTCTCCTGGCATAGAGGGCTTTCACATTTTGTACAAAATCATACCAGTCCAACACTAAAATTCACATTTTGTACAAAATCATACCAGTCCAGCACTAAAATTCACATTTTGTACAAAATCATACCAGTCCAACACTAAAATTCACATTTTGTACAAAATCATACCAGTCCAGCACTAAAATTCACATTTTGTACAAAATCATACCAGTCCAACACTAAAATTCACATTTTGTACAAAATCATACCAGTCCAACACTAAAACATTTACACAACTTTTATGTATATAAAACAGTGCTGAAATAACTTTGATCAAGTTGACACAAAGCATCTTGGTGTATGGGTCTTGCAATATTAGACAATGTGATGCTGATCTGCCTTCAGATATTTAATGAAAACAGAAAAACTAGAGAAACATTGAAGCAATTGTTTTCGTATGAAATGCAATCAACAGCATCAAAGAAATTTCAGGAAAAGCATCCTGCTGACCCAGATTTCTTGGACAACTGTTCTTGCATTTGGTTTTTGGCAGATGTCAGTAAGTTGAGTGAACAGGCCCACTTAGGTCTCTTGTATTAATTACCTGATAAGAAATGTTGAATTGCCAGGAATTTATATCTGTGTGAAATCATACAGAAATGTTCTCTCTCTCTCTCTCTCACACATACACACACACACACACACACACATCAACAAATGTGAATCCTCACATCTGTCTGTCTTACCATCCTCTGCCCATCACAGTCTTGTGAATGCAACTAGCCTCTCAGTTTTTGATGAATTGCCATCATCACACTTGATAAATATTATGCTTATCACCTGAAGATGTGCATATTAAAAATCTAGTTGTAATAGCCTGTTTGGACTTGGAGCTGAATGCAGTGTATGATTGAATCTTGTGACCACAGCTAGCCCCCCAGCTTTTGATGGCTTACAGTGAAACTTTGTACATATTATGGTCATCATCTAAAAAAGCACAAGGTGACAATATCTGTGTTCCTGCTAATTATGTTCGAGTTATTGCCTTTTTTTATCTGAGCTAGATGTTGAGTACAGTTAGTTGCACAGTTTTCAGTAAATTGCCATGGAACTTTGTGCATGTTTTGATCATCATCTTAAGAGGCACATATCAACAAATCAGTGTAATCTCACAATTTTGGGTTAGAGTTATTGCCCTTTAGTGTTACAGCCGAATGCAGTATAAGACTGAATTTTTTTTGTGGTACAAGTTATCGTGCACTTTTATATGGATTGTAATTAAATTTATTTTTACCGTCATCTTAAGATGAACATAGGCAAATTTTTTTCTTGTACAAATTTTGTAAGAGTGATTGCCCAGTCTGACTTAACAGCCAGCTGCACTATATAACAGAATTTTGTGACTGCAACTATATTCTCAGTTTTGAGTGGATTGCATTAAAACTGATGACATACTATGGTCCCCAGCAGTAGATAGTAATGTTCACCACTTATTGTGTGTATTATATTTTGAGAAGAATTGTGCTTTTTTAAAAATAATATTGACCCATCTCTTTTAAGGGGGAGAGGTGGGATGCAAGAGAGGCTGTGGCATATATATATATATATATATATATATATATATATATATATATATATACGAGAAATTTTCTCTTGATTCCTCTGGGGCTTTTTTCTTCATATTTAATGTAACATGAGGAGTGATAAAAATTGCCCTGCAGCCTCTCCTCCAGATTCTTCCAACCAAGTATGTTACATGGTTGAAGGAGGAGACATGATCATCTGACAAGGTCTAATACAGTCTCCTTTCCCCTCTAGTGTTCCCAAAGCTGACATGCTTAAGTGACACAAAGGCTCTTTCTAGACTTAGACTTTCAGGGAGCAGTGCCTTGAACAGACCTGTACATTTTTTCCTTACACCTGTGATCAGAGAAATTGTGCAAAGAATGGAAAAGAACAAGAATTGGTAAGACAAAATAAAGGGTGGTTAGTCTCCTTTTGGCTCTTAGATCTTTAGTACTGTATCAACCTCCAGGTTTTAGTTCATTCCCCCCTTCTGGCCCACAACCCCCACCCCTTGGATGCCTCAGCTTCACAAGGGGGATTTCATCGGGACTGTTTGCTTGCCTTTCTGGTAGATTATTAGAGGTTTTAGAGTTAAGGACCAGGTCCTTAGTAACTATAGAATCACATGCAGATTTGTTCTCAGTGACTTTCTTCAGTCTTCTGAATCTTTATCAGGTCAGTGATTATTGGTGGCTGTAGCAAGACATTAAGGCATGCATGACCTATGACCCTGATGTTGTAAGCAGAGTTCAGTTTGGAACACTATCAGACGTCCAGACTGGTCAATTTCCATCACTCTTTGGGATTTGTATTTCACATCTTGATCTTACAAGAAATACATCTAGTTTGGACAGAATGTATTCAATTCTAAGCCATACCAATCAGTGTAGTCTCAGTGCCCAGGGTCTTCAGCAGAGCTATGGGAGTAGTATCTGTGCACTTGAGTTATCAGGGATCTGAGGATTCATCTCATACAGTACTTTGATGACTGGCTGTTGCATAATAGCAGCAAGTAGTCCTTATTATGTCATATAACCTGTTGTTGGTCTGTAGTGACTCTTAGGACTTATTCCTGACCTAGGAAATCAGATTTCATTCCTTCTCAGGATTTCATGTACATAGGAATAAATTTCCTAACCTTTTTTGGCAGGTTCATTTTTCCCAAGAATTGTTGAGAACTTAATAGGCAGATACTATCCTTCACTTTTGAGAACATTGAATTCATCAGCAGACCTGGTATCCCTCACCAGATTCCATTTACATCTTAGTTTCTCATGCTGGTGGTCTAGAAGCAGCACAAGGTTTCACTGTTAGGCAAGGTAGTCCTTACAGAATAGTCTCTGTTACAAGCAGTTGTTGGGTCTCTGTTCATTCAATGGGAGAAACCACTAGTGGCTTTGTTAGCAGTGAAACTCGTCAACAAGCTTCCTATCCTGTTTACCCAGTCCCAGACCAGTGGATTTCTTCAGCCTAAGATGGTACTGACAGTTTACTTATGCATTCACTTCCATCCAGGGGTACTTCACTAGGTCAGGATATCCACAGATTAACCTGACTTCACCTCTTTGACCTCAAAGGTCTTGGTTCAGCAGTCTCCTTGACCTTTTGATCATCCAATCCAGGGTATTGCCTCAGTGGAAAAATTGTTTCTAGCAGCACAAAGTTACTCTGTTAAACACCAGTCCTCAGATTTTTAACCGTTACACTTAGCTTATCTCGAGTAATCTATATGTCATGCAGAGTTTTTGAGCTTGGTTGCCAACTGCATCATCCAGGCCCAGAGACATTCTGCATATAAGGTCTTTGATGTAAAGTGTGGAATATTTTGTGATTGGTGCTCTAGGAAACACATTAATCCTAGCTTCCCCTCTCTTGCTGTAGTAGCAGATTTTCTACTCTTCGTTTCTGAGGGAGAGAACTTGTTTGGTCTCCACGATCAAGGTTATATGGCTGCCCTTAAAACATTCTGAATTTTTCAAAGGTCAGTCCATGGGCTCAGATCCTCCTTTAGCAGATCTTATTAAGTACTTCGAGCTTTGGAGATCTTTTTTCTTGCTTATTAGTGCCAAGCTATGTTTTGGTGATCACACACAACCTTCACACTTTACCTTCATTACTTGTCAAACCAGAGCCAAGGTATTTCTTTTTGTCTTGGTCCAGTTGTTACTGCACAAATAGTGACCCAGGCTGCTGCTTATAATAGCAGTTGAGTGGCTGGACTATAAGGTGAATCATTTTTTTTACTGTCTACTCCCTTCCAATCCATCAGTCTTTCTTCTTAATGACAAATTCAGCTTAACTATAGCAACAGGTGACATTAAAACATATTGGGGGGGTGTGTGTGTAAAACTAAAATTTAGCTGTCACTATCTGATGCCATCCCACCCACCCTGGCATCCCTGGGTGGCTGAGTGATCTAAGGCAATTACCTTTGTGGATCAGTGACATCTCATCTCTGCATGGGTTCAAGTCTTGAGCTTGGCCAACATAGGTATGTGAGTAAGCTTGCCCAATACCTTCCAGAGTTGGTGGTCTTCCCATGTTCTTCCTCCACCAATTATACTGGATGCCATGTATAGCCTATGTGTGCTGAAAAAATGGCATTAAACCCATAACAAACAGTTAACAACCAACCTCCCACCCTGCTCTGATGTCCTTGATTAGTCATGGTCATACAAAAGAAGGACAATAAATTACTCGTGGGCCAATTATTGCAAGTCAGACTGGGTCAGTGAACATACTCTAAGAATTTCTAGAAAAGTGGGATGGTGCAGCTAGCATAGACATGGTTTTTCTATTGTGAAAAGAGTAAGCTTAACAATAAAGGTAAGTATTGCATAATTAAAATAAGCTTTTCCCCCTCCCTCAAAAGCTACATTTTGGTCACTAATGGAAGTGACAGAATTCAGACAAGAACTTAAATGCAGTTTTCTACCAGGAGGCCTGTGGGGTGGGGGGTGGATGGGGGTAGCATTGAGGAATTTTTAAACATGGATCATCCACAAAGGATTGGACCTAATTATGTTGTATTTTGGGTAAAATGGGTGCATCAACTTCTTGGTTTTATCTGTACATGGGTGTTTGCAATTTTAAAATCTTGGGGTTTATTTCAGCATTGTTGAAACCAAGTTACATTCAGCAATGGAAGTTGATGGTCCTAGTTTGGCAGGGGCAGATATGTTAGCCTCCCAAAATGAGATATTACCTGCAATATTGTCAGTTTTTTGATGCTCTAGTTCTTTCCCAAGAAAACTAACTTTGAAATTCATAACTGACAGGCCAACAGGATAAAAATATGTGTCCATTCCAACTAAAAACTGGCAATTATAGATGCATTTGAAGTATTTGCTGAGCTTGATAATGAAAAGAGTGTGTGAAATATGGACAGGTGACTTAATGCCATCGCTGAAGGCCAAGATTTTTCACACCCACTAGTCGTATTTCTTAAATCAATGTTTCATGAGGACTCCAAGAAACAAGAAAGCCCATCAATGGAGGGGACAGTTGTATCAAAGAGAGACAGGGAAAAACCCTACAACATCCGACAGAGAAAAGGGAAAAACAGGGACCCACAGGAACATAGTAGAAAGGACATAGTAAGGGCTAGAGAGCTTGGTTGTGGTTGTGTGCAAGTCACATAGAATATTTAGAACAAGCATTTGTAGATAAAGTTAATGTAGACCTGATCTGAATGAAGGGACACTATAGTAGTCATATTATCACTTTGTCTGTCTGTCTGTCAGAAAATCCAGCCTCATTTCTTCATGGTTTAGTTACTATTTCACATATTTTGGTGCAATTTAATTTATTAGGTCTCTTATAGGTAGAAATATGCCTGCTTCACAAGAATATAAATTTATTTTAAAATGTTTGGTGTCATTTTTTAATGTATTTGACATTTATATATACTGGCAAGGTTCCTAATCAGTTCTACATAGTATGTTATCATCTGTCACTGTGTACATTGTATTTTCAGTCACACAGTACAAGGGGCCCCAAGTGGTCTAAAGCGCTCACCGTTACGGATCATGCCATCTCACCTCTGCATGGGTTTGAGTCACAGGCTCGGCCAGTGTGGGTATGTGAGAAAACTTGCCTGTAGCTTCTCATGGGTCGGTGGTTCTTTCCAGGTTTTCCTGGGTTCTTCCTACACCATTTATATTGGCCGCCATGTATAGCCTATCCTGTGCTGAAAAATGGCATTACACCCTTTAAGAACAACAACACACAGTACAACAATGATTTAGCACCTTACTCTGTCATGTTGAACTAAAAGTGTGAAATTTAACTTATTTGGTTGTGTCAGTTTCACAGTAAGTACAGGACTGGAAAAATACATTGCCTGGGAGCCAACTTAAAATTAATACCAGCAACGTATTTGCCAGTGTGAAAACCTGGTTGGGCAACCAAAAAGTATTATTAAAAAACGATCATGTTTATATTAGTATGGAATTTTATAAATTTTCCAGTGACAAATATTTGATCATAAAATTGTCCTTCAGGGTGCCTACAGCAAGCTGCCAGAATTATCAATAATTCCATAATTGAGTATTGTTTGATTGTTATAGGTAAGAGACCACACAAGCCCACATGTGTGGCTACTGATTACCAGATTATGTGATCACAGAACATACTAGCAGCCTCTTGGGGTGCACCCTTTAAAGAAACAAGACTCACTAATATTCGTCTTTTGTCAGTACATCATCATAAGATATTAGCATCTTTCATCTTGCCACATTGAATTCCTATGATCTTGTATTGTACTTTTTCATTGGTGAGTTGGAGAAATGTGCACTCTTTGTAGAGCATGTGACAGTTGTTTCTTTTGGCTTGCATTGGCAAGAAACAAGGCAAGTTAAGACTCAACAAATTAAAATTTTTGTTGTATACTCTATTGCCATGTTGGCTGATGATTCAGAAAAAAATCACATTGCTCTGGTGGCCTAAGTGGTTAGAGCGTCTGCCTTGGATGCAGGAGGTTGCTGGTTTAAACCCTGGCCAAGTCATACTAAGACCTTTAAAAATGGTACTAGCAGCTGCCTTGCTAGGCTCTCAGCATTAGAGGTTAGTGCTAAGACTGGTCGACCTGGTGTCAGGATAATGTGACTGGGTGGGACATTGTTGTTGTTGTTGTGGGGCTTAACGCCATTTTTCAGCACACGCTAGGCTGTACATGGCGGCCAATATTAATGGTGGAGGAAGAAACCGGGAAATCCCCGGAAAGAACCACCGACCCACGAGAAGCTACTGGCAAGCTTTCTCACATATCCACATTCACCAAATCCTAGACTCAAACCCACGCAGACAGAGGTGAGATGGCAGTGATCCGTAATGGAGAGCACTTTAGACCACTCGGCCACTTGGGGCCTCCTGGGTGGGACATGATACTACATATCTGTGGCATGATGTGCCAGTGCTAGACATGACTAATAACTGCCACACTGCAGACATTGTAGTGATATGACTGAAAGTGTTTTAAAGCTACATTAAAAGTCCAAATCACACACACACACACTCAGAAAAGTCACATGTGGAAAGTTTACAGTTTACCTGACAGTTCAGATATAGAATCAGTAGCATTGACTTAGCAATAACATGATGTAAACTCGGATAAACATGAACTATGGATATGGTTCTGGTCAGTGATGGCCAACTGTTAGAAAGCTGCTGGATAACAAGACTTCATGAAAAACAGGAAATTTGATTTTAGATCATAATGTGCTTTTCCAGTTGCAAAATCCAGTTAGAAACAATTATCATAAAACCATTGTTGACAAGATAGAAACCTCCAGTACAAGAATGTTTTTCCATTCCAGTTAGTCTGTGTTTAACATGCAGCACAAAGTCGGCATTTATATTGCTCACATGTTAGTTTGTTTACTAGTTGCCAAAGTCCATATTTATATAATTCACATGTTAGTTTGTGTTTAACTTCAACCTTCTGGTACATGTTAGTGATGGCCAACTGTTAGAAAGCTGCTGGATAACAAGACTTCATGAAAAACAGGAAATTTGATTTTAGATCATAATGTGCTTTTCCAGTTGCAAAATCCAGTTAGAAACAATTATCATAAAACCATTGTTGACAAGATAGAAACCTCCAGTACAAGAATGTTTTTCCATTCCAGTTAGTCTGTGTTTAACATGCAGCACAAAGTCGGCATTTATATTGCTCACATGTTAGTTTGTTTACTAGTTGCCAAAGTCCATATTTATATAATTCACATGTTAGTTTGTGTTTAACTTCAACCCGAAGTCCATATTTATGTTGCTTACATGTTAGTCTGTGTTTAAATGGGGGCCAAAGTCCATGTTTGTGTCGTTCAAATGTTAGTCTCTGTTCAGCTAGGGGCCAAAGTCCATATTTATCTTTCTTCCATTTTATTTCACATGTTTTGTTGGAATAGTGTAAATATTTTTCTTGATTTGAATCCTACAAGTTGGTCATGTATGTGATGTCATGTGATATTATTTGTGGTGTGTCAGAGAGTTCATTCTTTGTGTCACTCATGCCAAGAGTACATTGAATAGAATTTGTCTCTTACAGCAAAATGTTACAATTATTGAATGTGTGTGCGTGTATGTGTTTTATGGCACAGATTTTGATAGTGCTATTTTTCCTGTAAAATTTTTTATCTGTGGGTTGGTCTGGTTGATATTTTGCCTTATCATTACTGACAAAACATATTATAAAAAGTTCTGTGTTACAAGTTCCTTTCTGTGTATAGCCAACATGGCAGATAATCATCTGAATGACAGTTGCTTTGTAAACATGTGTTTTGTTTTTTGTATTTGAAGCTTAGTTAAAATTTAATTGCTGATCTGAAGAGCCAAGTCCAAATCTGAATTGGGAGTAAATGTTTATCATTATCTAGTAAACCTGAATACTGATCCAGACTTTAGAGTCCATATCAGTATAAAGTAATGTCAGATGCTACAGTTCTATTCTTTGAATTTGCACCAATTAACTTGGGTTCTTGCTCTCTTTTTGTCATCCCAAACACAAAAGTCTAGGGCTACTCATATTTGGAAACAGCAGTCCAGGTACCTAGTGGTGTTGGTGTTCTTGCCCATCATGTATCTACTTGTAAATAATTATTTGCTTTATTACGTAAAGCTTATGGTGATGGAAAATCTCTCTGTAGAATTAATATATTCAAATTTTATCCATTTGAAAAGTCCGTTTGTTGTGTTAATATGCAGATGAAAATGTTCCTGTTATGTTTTGGATTATATTTGTCTTTGCTGCCCATTTCATTCTTGTAACATTTGCCTAAAACCTGTAGCAATTCAAACTTTTTTCACATATATGCTTTGCCTACATACTGTATACAATTTATTGCTGATGCATCGGTATGTCAAAGACTGCTTCAATTTAAGTTTGCGACCCCCATTGAAATGTGGGAGTCCTTTCACATCTTCTATCTGTTCATTCATGTATGTCCATCTGTTCACATTTCTTGCCCAGCAAGCCATGCACATAACTGGATGCCATTTGCTTGATGATGAATTGCCTATGGCACACAGATGTGCCTTTTAAAAGATTTAGTCAATTCAGATCCAGCCTTACTAGAGTTAGGTCCAGTCTTAATAGAGCTATAGCTCATTTCAAATGTTTTGCATTTCCTGTGCAGCAGTTCCTTGTTACCAGTATAGAAACCATTCAAAATATTCTGATACAGGATGTTGTGTACATTGTCTCAGTCATGGATTTGCCTTTCATGGGTTTCCTCTCAACTTCATGTTGGATAGATTTATGGCCCTTGACAGTTACCTTCACCTTTTCACATGGGCTGTTTGTAACTGGTACAACTCAAGAACCATTAAAAATATTCTGAAGCATTTTAGTATGAACCTTATCTCAGAGACCTTGATGTGCCATTTATGAGTTTGGCCTGTCCATGTCATATTTGGATAGAGTTATGGCCCTTGACAATTAACCTTTTCAGGGAATGTGACCAGCATAGGTCAAGAACCATTTAATGTTGTTGTTGTTGTGGGTTTAAGGTCATTTTTCAGCACACTATAGGTAATACATGGCAGCCATTTTAACTGGTGAAGGAGAGTACCCAGGTAAGAACCACCAACCCAAAGAAAGGTATTGACAAGCTTTCTCACATTCCCTCATTGGCTGAGCCCAAGACTCAAACTCACACCATCAGAGGTGAGATGGCAGTGATTGGTAAAGGCAATTGCTTTAGATCACTCTGCCACTTGGGCCCTGAACTGTTTAATATATTTGATCAAACACTGTCTCATAAAGCTAGATGTGCCTGTTCTGGGTTTAATCTACTCATTGCCATTTTGGTTTGAGTTATGTCCCTTGACAACTAATTTTAAATCTGTGTTGTCTTGCTTGTAACCAGCCTAGCTCAGTAAGCATTTGGCATATTCAGATGCAATATGGTATGAACATTGTCTTATAGACTTGTATGTGTGTTTTATGTGTTTAATTTTGTCTGCTCTATTTTAGACGGAGGTAAAGCACGATATTGTCTTCACATGGAAATTTGGAATGTTGCTTGCAATCAGCATAACTCTAGAAGCATTCCACACATTCTGATAGATTTTAATAATAACAGTGTTTCTTTGACCTAGATGTTTGATGGGTACTGTCTCATTTACATCATTTTTGAACAGAATTATGACCCTTGTCAGTCAGCTTCACATCTTTACAAGGTGTGTTGCTCATAGTCAGGCTAGCTGAAGAACCATTCAGCTTAAATGCAGTTTGATGTGAATGTTGTTTCATAGACCTGTGTGTCTTGTTTATTCCATCTTGGCCTTTGGTTTCCCAACATAAGTTCTTCTCATTAATAGACCTGTGGAGCAAATTGTAGTGAGTGGGCCTTTGGTGATGCAACCATTGTGAATAGCTCAAGATACATATATATCTACCAATTTCACACAAATATGCTTGAGTTTATATACTGTACATTTGCTGTTTTTTTCATGGAGTACCAGTTTCCATGCATTTTTCATGGGATATAAATTTTTATGCATTTTTCTTGGGGTGCCAGTTTTCATACCAGTTTCATGCATTTTTCATGTGGTTCCAGTTTGTTCGTATTTTGTGGTTGTGACAGCATGAATTTAAGAGTTGTTAAAGACCATGAATTTAAAAAGTCAATGAGCAGTCATCTTCTGTAGAAACAATCTGACTCTTTCCTTTGTCCACAGATTTAAGTTCCAGCAGATATGTCACTGTTTGCAAATCCATGACAATTTATACCAGTTAAAATAATTTTATTCACAGTACTTTGAATTTATTAATTTCAGAAAACCCCATTAAAAGCTACACCCATAGGCCAGCCAAGGCATCACCCCAATAAAAGCTACACACTTAGGTCAGTAAGACATCATCCCAATAAAATTTACATGCTTAGGCTAGTAAGACATCACCTCAATAAAAGCTACATCCTTAGGCCAGCAAGACATCACCTCAATAAAAGCTACACACTTAGTCCAGCAGGGCATTACCCAATAAAAGCTACACCCTTAGGTCAGTAAGTCATCACCCGAGTAGGACAGTATTACATCACCCCAATAAAAGCTACATCCTTAGGCCAGCAAGGTATCACCCCCAATGAAAGCTACACCTTAGGCCATTAAGACATCACCACAATAGGCCAGTAAGACATCACCACAATAGGCCATTAAGACATCACCACAATAGGCCAGTAAGACATCACCACAATAGGCCATTAAGACATCACCACAATAGGCCAGTAAGACATCATCACAATAGGCCAGTAAGACATCACCACAATAGGCCATTAAGACATCATCACAATAGGCCAGTAAGACATCACCACAATAGGCCAGTAAGACATCACCCCAATAAAAACTACACCCTTAGCTTAGCAAGACATTACCTGTTTATTGCAGCAGTATAACATACAATATAAATGAATAAATGAATGTTAACTGTCAGTGTAAGGGAAATACATAAAAACCACATGAAAAATTTCAAATAATTGCTCTTGGTTTAAAATGATTAGCCATTACCAAACGAGATCCCTGCAGTTATGAAGACCAAGGAGACTGACAAATATATTTGCCTGAGAGTTTGAGTGTATTAGCACATAGGAAGACAAGATTCTGTATATGGGGAAAATAGATGTACATAGACAGGTAAACAGTTTTGTAGGATTCAGATTGCAACAGGATTAATTTATCTATTTCCACAACAGATATAACCATGCTTACTCATTAGCATATTACATCATACAAAATCAAATTATTTTTTTGTGATTACACCAATTTGAATTAAAATAAATGCTAAGTATTATTGAAATTTTTTTAAAATGGTTGAAAAATGATGAAGTTAGGGCCAATGAGATAGTGATAGGTGAGTTGAATGTCTATATGAATTACCACTCTGCTTGTGTAATGCCTGAAACCTTTTCCAGCATTAATATTGGTCAGTGGCCTATGGGTATCAGCACATACTTGACTTCCAGCAATAGATTCATTCATTAATGGACATGTTAACCATCTCTAACGCATTCAAGTACTATATAAGCTGTTGATGCTTAAAAACAAGCAAATGGGGACTGCATTGATGCAGAACAACTAATACATAATTACTAACACCTGCAACATAATTACCAATGGATAGATACAAGATCAAAAACTGGTGCTTTCTGCAACCTGAAAATATAAATGCAAATCTTCCATTAAGGGTTAGGTCATTTGACAAGGGCAAGTACTTGCACTGCAAGATCAGAAGGTTAATGGGATTACCTCCATTTATTAGGTGAGATGGTAGATTAAGTGATATGGCTACATTTGAGGTATTTCTCCTAATTATCCTGTTATTCAGTACTCCTTCATAAAGCTGCCAAATGGAGCAATAGAGTATACTGCCCTCTAATGTGACTGCCTTATGATGAAATACATGATACTTATAATTTGACTACCAATTATGACCATACCCACCTTATAACAGACACCATGTGATGAGGTCCTTATGATGAAGCAGTGCTGTATTTAGAGTCAAAGGTCTCTCCTTTCAGTACATTCCCTTGTATATTCATGCTGTCTGCAATGAACCCCATCAAAAGGAACCAATGTTTAAAGAAACTCGTATGCAGAATCATAGTATTACCAGAAAGTTACTATAGGCTCTTGCAAACATATCTGAAGGTTGGGAATGTGTGGCCCATCATTTGAGAATGTGTGGCCCATCATTTGGAAATGTGTGGCCCATCATTAAAAAATCAAGCATTTTGCCTTGGTAAAATTTCAAGTAAAATTATTTGTCAGTAGAGCTAGTCAGGAGCTGGCCAAAACATGCAAGGAAATAGGGAGAAGTAGAGGCTTTGCAAAGATCATGGGTCCTGATGTTAAGAATTAACAGATTAGGGGAAAGATCATTGAAGCCAGTGTTAAGAATAAAAGGGTCAGAGGAAAGATCATAGGTGTCAGTGCTATGAATGTAAAGATCAGGAGAAAGATCATGTGCCAATTTTAATGAATGAAAAAATCAGGGGAATGATCATTAATGAACCGTAATTCTAACATTAAGGTTTGAACCTTTTCCCCTTCGAAACCCAGCTAAAAGATCTGCAAGCATGTGGGATCCAGACCCAAATTAGTCAATCAGCATAACTCTAGAAGCATTCCACACATTCTGATAGATTTTAATAATAACATTGTTTCTTTGACCTAGATGTTTTGTGGGTACTGTCACAGTACCTTGTACCAACCCAGCCAAAAGATCTGCAAGCATGTGGGCTCAAGACCCAAATTAACATTAATGGAGTATTTATGATGAACAGCCAAACATACAAAATGGTATGGCCCATGGTAAAAAAGTTCAAAGGTGCCAACATTTGGTTGGAAGCATAGAGTCAGACTTGTCAAATGGAACATACAAATTTTCAAGTAGAAACTTTAAAGATTCCAAGATGGGATGGTGTGATGGAAAATAGGAAACATAATGTTGAAAACAAGAATTGTGGTTTGTAAATTGCATGAAGGCAAAAAGTCCATATCAAATAATAATATAATTGGTAATAATATTTGAAAATGAAAATTATAACATTAGGAGAAAAATAAAATTTTCTGTGACAGCAAATTGTGTGTGCCTATACACAAGAGGGTTCATGCTCCAAGAGATGCAGACCCCTGCTCTCTGATTTGTCTAGAGCTGCCAGATTACCCAGTATAATTACAGCGAAAACAAAGAGATAAAGACCCTAGATGGCCCTATTAGGGGGCCAAATTTTGTGCATTCACTAAGTCTTGGTATAAATTCATTTATGACTATCTGTCAAAAACCATTGTTCTTGGTTTTGGATTTTAGGAATGATTACTTGTTGGTACTGAAATGGGGAAGAAAGTCCTATTTTTTATACAAGAGAATCATTATGTATTTTTTTTTTTGTTTAAATTTATGACTTGCAACAACCACAAAATTCATGAAAGTTGGTACCCCACGGAAACTGAACTCCACCAAAATAGTGTTACACCCTGAAGTTAATCGCTTACATGATGTACTACCATATATACTCACTTATAAGACATTTCAAACTGCAAACTGCATAGACCCACATATGCCATCACATAATGTGGTAGCAGATCTGGGTCTCTGCAGTTTATTAGGAGTAATCAGTAGAACAAACAATGAAGACTCTGATCTGCTGGAACATTATGCAATGGTAGATCACCCTTGTTGGTTGCAGTTGGACCTGACTTAAAAGTGAGTACATACGGTCATAACTTTCTTCATGAAATGCTTCATAAAAAATTGTTATTTCAGTTTATTCATACATGAAATTTACACTGACGTTTGATGGGTATTGAGAATTAAAGACCATTTGTTTTGAATTCTTTTAAAAAGATATTGATTTTCTTGAGTAAATATTAGAACACAAAATAATGAAGCTTAAAAACTTCATTTTCAAAATTAAGTTTTAATTTCCATCTTCTCATAAACATCATATAGAAAGTAATATAAATATTTGGTAGATAATATCCATTTTTGCTTTTAGAATTTGTTTGTGTAAAATGGAGTCGGAATGAGATTGATTCTTCATTTAGCATTGTTGACCACTTGATGTCACATTGTGATGATAGACCAGTATGTACATTAGTAATAGCCAGCAAGTTAGTACATATGAAATATTTTATAATTCATACTGTTGCATCTACTTATTTAAATTTTCAAAAGGATCATTGTTACACAGTATCTTGTTGCTAACTCGGGTTTTCTGTTTATTGTCAAATATCAACTATTAAGTCTTAAGTTTTGCATATAGAGCCTAATTTGTTTTTAGTATTGTAGGGTAGTGGTTGATGTTTTATAATTATTTATATAGCTCTATGTTTTGCTGCAAGATGTGTGAGCATTGTGAGATATAAGCATCACTTTTCAGGAGGTATCAGCATAGTGATGGCATTTTTGTTAACATTAAAGTTTTGCGTGAAAGTCTGTACATCCCAGATACCATTTGCACTTGCTTATAAGTCAAGTCCAACAGCAATCTGCACAGACCCAGATCTGCCATTGCATAATGCACTGGCTGATCTGGGTCTGTGCAGTTTGATAGGAGTAACCAGAAGAACGTAGTCCTAATCTGCAGGTGCATTATGCTGTGGCAGATTTGGATCTTTGTTGTTTGCAGTTTAAGTCGACTTATAAGCGAGTACAGATGGTAATATGGAGTATATTAGCACATATGATAGGTAAGAGACAGTGTTCTGTGCACGACAGAGCTTTAACTAATAAATAGTTCATTCTGTGACTGTGGTTTTGCTTTACCATACATAGAGAGGAATGAAACTGTTATATGTATGTATGTATGTATATATATATATATATATATATATATATATATATATATATATATATATATATATATATATATATATACCACATACATTAAAAAATAACATGCATTTAAAGTGTTGGTATAAAGCAATTTGATATACCAATACTATTGGTATATCAAATTGTGATCCGCCCATGGCACAATAATACGCATATATAAACATTCTCGCGAGCGTCTGCACTTGTTTCTAGATCAATGATCAATTTCCATATATTAGTCACTAGTGACGTATGAAAAATAACGATGAAAAGTGTTAATAATCCCCGTTTTCTAAATTAATTTAATATGGTACATATTTTCGTCACAATCCTTTCTGCTTTCTGTTCTCCCCTCCTCTCTCATGCATAACGGACAAACTGCGCAGAAATGTGGAATGAGAGAGAAAAGGAATTTGGGCTGGATTAAAACCCTGGAATAGAAATTACACCAAGTAACCTAGAAGAATATGGTTCGTCGTAACGATACGTGTGCACTGTCCTTGGGATTTATCGACAGTGTTTATCAATGATACAATGTTGCAAGCCAGTAAATTCCTCGGTTACGTGGTACACATACTGTGATATATTTAATGTTATGTTTTTTTGTTTTTTTCTTAAACATACCATAATGTTCTAAAAATCGATTATTATTGTATTATTTAAATATGAAAAATGTCCAAAGGCCGGGCTAAAATCTATGAAATGACGAACGTAGAGGATTTTGGTTTGCGTCATCCCACGATATCTCTGGACTTATGAATGATGGTAAAAGTTAAGTCGAACTGACCAAAGGATGAGAGAGAGAGAGACAGAGACAGAGACAGAGACAGAGTTTTAAAGTCAAGCCTACCAGAGAGAGAGAGAGAGAGAGAGAGAGAGAGAGAGAGAGAGAGAGAGAGAGAGAGAGAGAGAGAGAGAGAGAGAGCTTTTGCTAAAGCAGAATAATGACTTAGATCAATTGTAAATGTAATAAAATATTTTAGTTACCTCTTGTTGGTTCGGCAGTTGGCTTAGTTTCTATTTCACATTAATTTCCATGTGCCGGTATCTGAATGGCGTAGCTATCCAATTGTTGCTAGAGCTCTACTTTTATCCTTAAAACCATCTTTCATGTTTAAATCAGAAGTGTGTTTTATATTGATTTAATCAATGTGGAGAAAAATAGAAACCAAGAAAAGAAACCAATCAACTTATCAATATGCAGAGGTGATTGCAAATAGCCACTAAATGCGTAGAACTACATTTTGTAGCGGACACACTCGGGGATGTGAGGAATTCATTCATTAGGTCAATACACGGCTGCCTGTAGTAAATCTGAACTCCGTTCAAAGGGCAAATATATGTATTTGTATATGATATAAATAAAATATATGTACAGTATGTAAGCTGTATCATTGATATACCACTCGTTGTATAAATTTTCCATTAAAAGGAAACTCAGCAAGCTTCGTTTCCTATTAATGAAAAATTTATACATCTCGAGGTATATCATTGATACAGCGTACGTACTATACATATATTCTATATATATATATATATATATATATATATATATATATATATATATATATATATATATATATATATATATATATATATATATATATATATATATATATATATATAGGTGTAATGATGAAGGGAACGTGAACTCCATTGCTGAATAGGTCGTTACGAGTACGAGTGCTGTATACCGCATTTGCTTGCGTTAACATTGTGAGAATATTATAGCACGCGCAGACAAAGCCTCGCTACCTTTACGGGACGTATGCTTGTAGAAACAACCGACGACGTAATCGCCGTAGAATATGTACAAAAGCGATTGGAGTTTCTGATCCTGGTAAAATAAACACAAGTTTATAAAACTATCACTTGGACAATATTGTTTCCCATATGATATCAGCATGCCGATTGTGAATCAACTTAAGGAATCAGCGCAAAAGCGTGGAATAGAGATTCTAAATGGTTGTTTGTAAAATGATTTGCGACTATCAGAATCTATATTTGAGAATAGTTGTGTTGTTGCACTTGAATCGATCATCGATATTGACCAACATTTACCTGCGGTTGTAAACCTATTACCGTAGACAATAAAATATCGAAACTAAAGCTAACAAAGCCTATATGTGTTGTCGCGTCTGTTTAAATCACTCTTGTACAATTTTTTATGATACGAGTAAACCTGGATAAAGTGACAAAATCAAGATGCTCTACACGGATACATAAATATTTTTAATATACATCATTATGATCTATGTTACGCAACACATTAACTGAAGTGATCTGTGACAGCTGGAAAGCGCTAATGATATTTCTTGGAAATTGGTGCGCATGGTCTTACAAACATTCACTGGACCAAATGTGCAACAGATCTCTGAAAGAATCAGGTTTGCAATATGTTTGTGGAGGTCACCGAAGACCCATATGTTTTCCTCATGATCTACTTGACTGGTGGACCACGCAAGTACCAATCCATAATGTTTTAGCCTGCCGCACACGGTACAATATGTTTAAATGGTGATATATTGCACAGGAGGGTCTGAAAGAGGGCCTTGAATAATCGTTTGCATCGCTGCTAAGTGGCAAGAAAGTTGGGGAAACCATCACGGCGATGGTGGGAACAGAAGAACAACCGTTTCCGATTGTCAGGAAAGCCCGACCCGTTGAACAGGTACCAAGTTAGATTGAGCGATTCTAAAATAGCTATCCATTAACTTCGCTAACACATCAGAAAGAAACTTAAAAATTCTCAAGCACCACTAACTCTGTACCAGTCAATGCTGAAAACATCACGACATCATTTAAATGAAACAGATCGTCAGAGAATTTGTGAAAATCCCATAAAAATACCAAATTTGGGAACATATCGTATCGAAATAAACATCGGCTATACTAGATGTATAGAGCAAGTGGGTATATAGGGGACAATAATTGAATTACAGAAGTCACTGGCCATATATTCGATTCGGATGATAACAGTCTTACAACAATCAGCGATAAAAATGCAGAAAAAGACGAATATCTGTAGAATTTATGTAAAAAAGGCTCAGAAAACGACACGAACCTAAACCATAAGCTGGACACTCACAAGAATGTTCCACACCTCTTGAGAAGGAAACACTTGCACTCCAACGGGAAGCACAGGAACAACTGCATTAAAAGGAACAAGAAGTAACGAATAGGATGTTAGCGGAACCAAAACGTATATCACCACCAACTGGCTGAACCAGCACGTGAAGATTTATTTATACCTCCAAAGGCAGAACTGACAAGGGTCAGCACCCACACCGAAGGAACAACCAGAATGGCTAAAATATCACGAATAAATGAAGAAGCAGCTGGAAAACAAAGTGGCGTATCACTCCTACGAACCTAACCACTTGCACATACATAAAGGAAGAGTATGCCGAAATTCTAAGAGCGCCAAAAGAAGCGAACATGACATTGGCGGAACAAGACATGTAAATATGAACAAGAGCAACAGGAACCTTTTGCACCCACACAGGACTTACAATTCCAACCAAACTAGATACATAAGAAAGACGTGCAACTTTTCACCAACAGAAGTATAGCATCAGTACTAGAACAACCTTGGTCACGAGCAAAAACATATGACAGAGTAGGGGATGATTTCGAAAACAGTTTATAGTGGCCACATATTCACCATGGTGGACTGTGTGATTCCCACGACCTTGAAGATCGGCTGGAAACATTCCTAGCGTCTGTTCTCGTGGGCAAAAAGCATCAGAAGTCATTATTTACACCGCATCGATTTGTCAGCAGTTGCACATGAATAACATCATGAACTCGCGCATTTGTGCATAAACTAACTTATTGAAGACATAGATGATATATACGAGGAACAACGCATGCAACTACGGCGATGAGAACTTTTGTAGTTCCTGTTCTACGCGAAATCAATTCTGCGAATCAGTAGTGTTGTTGTAAATACAAACCGAATTCTACCACATTTATTATGATCTGATCAACGAAACCAGAATTTAACGTGACATTTTCTACAGCAATTACGGCAGGAGAATCCAGCACGCTCTAGATCGCAACAGTATAGCGATAGTTGAACTTTCAATTTGTGTGTATGGCATGGAGTCAACCAGTGATGACACTTTCGTTGTAAACCGGTAAAGACTCCACCATTTTCATACACTAGAATAAGCCCACGGCAAGTTTTGTCTTCCGATTTAGTCTGCACCTTGCACGGCTAACATCACATGGTTTTCAATAAAAACAGTCCTCGCTTGGCCGGAAGATGTCGGACATTTCCTCAAATCAGCAAATTATTCGCCATGAAACTATATGTTCTGGATATCAAATCTCGCCAGACATTATCAGGATTGCGTCAGAGATTCAGACTAGTCGCCGTTTGGCCAATGGCTGGTCTTCGCTGGGAGGGCTGTAGAGAACTCGTGGATTAGTAATGTAGTAATCAAACCTGTTACGCTTTAACATAATAATGTCCTATAACAAGGTAAAGATTGTTTTAAGTCCAGTGCAGCCAGCTAAAATAAAGAGCGCAATACCAAACGATGGCGGGGTCACATTTAGGGTTTCTCTGAAAATATTAACGAGTTATCGCCGTGTGGTTGACCCAAGCAAAATATAATCGGTTGTATGATGCCCAACCAAAGAACACATCGGTAACACCTTGAGTTACTCGCTATTGCTAAGTAAGTCAAGCATTTCCGAGGTGTATGTATGCAGGATAAGTATGGGTGATTGATTCTCCGTACAATGGAAACTGGAACTGTTAACCTGGATTCATTAACAGGATAAGGAACTCATTGTGTTGCATTCGTGTTAACGCCTCAAAATCTTCTATACGTTTTTGACTTGTACGGGCTTGCAAAGCCAATAGAAGATGTTCCTTATTTGATATGAGACTCAGTCTTTGTACGATCGCTGATTTATTCAACGCTACATTTGCAATTAAATCCACGCCAGTTACATTCCCAGTGAATTATGCTAAACCATCATTGACTAAAGTAAGAGCAAAAGATCTCAACTAACTTGTCAGTGCAACATTTCTGTTATCGAAGCTGGACATAAATCATGGGCGTAAACAATGATTCTAAGTGACATGGTGTTCGAGAGCCCATAATTGCCGGGGACTTATATGTTCCCTCGGAAGATATTTTCTGTGATTGATTAGCAATTACACCAATAAAAGGTTTAATTGGTTAGATGGGCATGTGCATGTTGCTCCTGATAAAGGCCAATTTGTTGAGCAATTATATTCGCGATCAGATTATTCATAGATGAACTATGATAAACCCTTAAACGTGGCGATGTTGTTATAATTGTTGTATGGTTTAACGCCATTTTCAGCACAAGATAGGATATGCATGGCAGCCAGTACAAATGGTGGAGGAGAAACCCGGAAAAAGAACCACTGACCCACGAGAAGCGACTGGCAAGCTTTCTCACATACCCACATTGGCCAAATCTGAGACTCGATTCCACACAGACAGAGGTGAGATGGCAGTGATCCGTAACGGTGAGCGCTCTGGACTACTCGGCAACTCGGTGCCCCTCTTAGCGATGTGGAAGAAAATAATAGAAACAACAGCAGCCTGATGAATCGCCAAGAGAAAAGCGGAAGTCAAGAAATTCAAGCGCAGGTGTGTGGTCATTTATGCAATCCGCGGAATCACTACCGATGCAGATGTTGGCCTTAGTGTTGCTGGAATTTTGGCCACATCAACTATCATAGGCAAACTTATCGAATTTTTTATCTGGGATATATAGATAGCAATAGGTATTGCAAGCGGTGCTGGTAAATTAATGTCGTTACCTATAGCTTCTTCGCAAATTCGTGTCTATTCAGAACTTATATCGGCTGCAAAAACCAGTTTCAATAAAATTCCCAAGCTGTAATTGATGGTATCAACGCTAAAGCAAATAACATGGTTGAGTTCAACACCCTGTTGGTGTGAAAAGAAAAACAACCGACGCCTTTGTTCACAGTTACGGAACCGTGACTTTAACAGCTGTGATTTACAGGCTGTGACAATAAAATTGTTTGCCAGTGAACCTTTTGGGTTACACTCGCATGGTTTCACGATTTGAAACCATAATTACCAATCGTGTAGTCTAGTAATAGAGTGAGTTATAATATTATCACGACAAGAGTGGCGTTTTTTTGGTTACTGATTTAGGTTGAAGTCTTCTAACCCACATGACCATCCTCTTGCATAGTCGCCTTATGATGCCTTGTGTAGGTGTTCAGTCTCTGTATGATATTATAAATGGGAAGATTTGTCAATTTATTTTTTGACCTTCTGTAACGGACATATTTGATCCGTAACGAAGTACATGCATATTAGGAGCAATTGGCTTCCGTAATCCACGAATTGTTACACATTTATAATTTTATTTGCAAAGGTGCCTTGACCCCAAACCTAATCGCCGTATTATGGGAATGATTTCACATTTAAAAAGAAAATGTCAGTCAGTCGTTCCACGTTGTGTTCTTATCTTTTATGCTGCCATTTCATCAATGAGATAAATAAATAGATTGCATGTCTTGTGTGGTTCATATCGATATACTATGTTTAATACATACAATTTAACGACTTGAGTTAAAATGTCGTGTTTTCTTTTTCTTTTCCCAAAAATGCTTTGTCTTACCGTCTTACAACTAAAAATATATTAAGATCTGTCCAATAGTTTGCTTTCAGCTATATGTGCAATTGAGCGAACATGCAGCACTGAATGTCTGGTGAATGGTATATTACGTCACAAGCTGACTACTCTGGTGGCCTACTGGTTAGAGCGTCCGCCTCATATGCATGAGGCCGCGGGTTCAAACCCAGACAGAATGATACCAAAACTTTTCAGTGAAACGTATATCGTGTCAAATAATTATTACAAACTCAACATGACCAGGTAACTGGTGATATATATATATATATATATATATATATATATATATATATATATATATATATATATATATATATATATATATATATATATATATATATATTTTCAATTAAGTATTTACATGCTACGAATGTCCTATATGACTTATGTGTGTGAATTTCGACATTATTGGATTAAGTACGGCATTATCGTTTCCAATAATTATTAAAAATAGATTTAAGTTAATAAATTTGGTCAGTTAGTTTCATATTACAGAACAACTGCAGATTTCATGGATTAAGTGTGAAGTTATTAGAATCCAATAAATGTGCATCGCCGCAAACAATCCGAACCAAATTTCCCCAACCAGGTACAGACAATATTCCACGGCCTACTCTATATTACATGTCAGGACCTTTAGCGCTCTATTAGTCCCCTATATATCAGGTTATAAGGGACATGCAACTAAAAATAATCAAATTATAGTAATTGCATGATAATAGTATTAATAGCTTCACAACTATTAACGTTGCAGCAAGGCATTTAACTCACATACAAATATGCCACCATCCCATCCCATCCTTATACTCGTGTATCATTATATTAACTTTAGCGTAAAGTCTATCATTATTCTATTTAAATATGGAACTAAAGAGAAACATATATTTTTGTATATATATATATGTTGTTATATATATATATATATATATATATACAGCATATATATATAATATTATATATATGCAAAGGATTTCGAACGATAGATGAAAGTAAGAGCTATTAAAGAAGAATTTGAGGTACATGCTATGGCAGAGATATACTATTGTAGATTCCAGGAATCAACGCTATCGTTGCTTTTGTCAGCCATTAGAAGCACCTATTTTCTTAGTAATTTTGCACATGTGTATAATCTCGTATGACACCTAATTGGTTTCCATTGATATGAGTTGAAACTTTGTTTAATTAGAAATGATGGGAACATCCGGCAAATTATAACATGTTTCAGCGGATAGCATGACTAACATTAGATAAATTTTAGCATTTTGTCTCCCCTAGGGTGTCTGAGAAGTATACGATCTCCAGTTGGGGATAAAGTCAAAAAGATATCAGAAACATTCCCAACTGATTAGGCATTCCAGCCAATTTGGTGTGAAAAAGACAAAACAGATACTGTGTTTGATTACGGCCACGTGAACGATAATATTTAGAGTTGGCATCCTCGGAGACTGATAAAAAAGGCCTGAGCATGTGGGCCTTTGCCAAAAGTACAACTTGGTATAAAAGGTCAAGAGTCAAAATCAGATTAAAAGTGATATAATTTAAGGTATCTGTTATCGAGATTATTACTTTTGAATTAAATGACAAAAAATAGCCAGGATATGTCGGCCAATTTACATAAAAAAATAAACATAGCAGCGCGAAGGTAAACATACAAGAACGTAGGTCAACTAATCTGAAGTGGTTTGCAGTCATGAAAGTGAATAGTTTATATATTCGAGTGAAGTCAATAACCCTTGTTTGGACACTTTAACTTTCAGAAAGGTTCACTACTTTTTCAAACCCGATAGTCTCGGAAAAGTCAGAAATGTTAACAATAAATTCAATATGTAGGTTGGAAAAGCTGACAATTTAGAAACAAAATATTTATGTTATTTAGCTTATAGATTTAAATTTAACTTTGTATGCATGGAAGTTTTGTTATAGTTTTTGAAATCCTTTAGCTGTAAATATAGCAACTACGTTCCACTACCTGAATAGCATCTTTATGGATTGCCCAAACTAAATAGTTACTATGATGCAGACACCCACAACGTCAGAAAGCATATACACAAAAATATTTCAAATGCTTTAGCTAGCTGACTGAATTCTAGGAGTGTACCCAGTGTGCCTGCTACAACTATAGTTTGAGATGTCTACATATTGACTGTAAAGGTATTGTCAACACACGATAATAAGTTAAGCATAGAGGATGAATATAGACTGTTAAACAAAGAGTTACAGAAGATGAAATCTAAACGACTTATAGAACATTAAGAAACAGAGAAAACCAAGAAGATATGTAGCAGACCACAGCAGAACACGTAGGATACTTAACAGGATACAAAACAGGATATACAAGAAAGTAAAGATAAAAACCCGTGGATGGAGAAGTTTTTTAAATTTATCCGTCTAATTATATATACATATATACATTCTACAAATTAATTTGGTACTCTACGAATATCAGAGCCTAAATCCAAAACTGAGCTAATCTCCCGCCATCAGCGCTGTACGTGGAAAATAAAAATCTTTAATAAAGCTTTCTGGAACATTCTCTGCATATAGGAAGTATCGTTGTATACTTTCGCTATTTCGCATAGATTTTTGGATAGGTTGTATCTCCCTACTGGTGAATATCCAAACTATGATTCATAATTCCATCATAATATTTATACCGACTAAATGCTACTGTGTTTAAAATTTTCAAAAGTCTGTTATGAACGTTGGGAATTTTGTAGCTTCATTTAATCAACTGTCATTTCATTTTTGTGGCAACACATCAAAGGCATTATTTTCTTATCCCTTTACTTCAGACTTTTGCTGTATTCTGAGCTTTATGTTCTGTGATATTAATTTCTCATGTGCGCTTGTCTATAGTAAATATGCACCTTGTTATGAATGAGGTAAATTGTAGCTAACTATATATGCAAGGCAAAAAGATTGTAATTAATTTAAGCACTTCAGCATAAAACAGAAAGACATTATCAGAATTGTATTCTTCAGTAATAGTTTCAACCACTAATTCAGCTAATATATTAGACACTTTCTCAGCCAATATTTCAATTAGATTTTTATGTAATACTTCACTCACTCTTTTAAGAATTTTCAGCTATGAATCTCAGTGCATACTTCGAAGACTTATAGACGTATGATGAAATGGCAGAAGTAATAAAGAAAACGTTGATACCAATTCATAAATAAGTTAGCATCTCTAGTCGTAATAATTATATCTTATCACGTTGCAGCTAATCTTTTCATGAATTATTGTATATAGGGTTGATGAAGTGGTATTAATATTTTCTAGCTTCCATGTAAAATCGAGAAATATAATCACGCCAGATATCAACATTATATGTCAAAATCGTAAGTAAACGAGTGCATGTGTTTAGTTTGTTTGGCGTGTTAGTGCACTTTGGTCCTTAGCTTGGTTATATATTATCACTCTTACCAACTATTTCATATTTATTGAAAATAAATTACCTCTGTAGGCCTCAACTCGTCAGTATGTTTTCTCCTCCTTCAACATGCGGTATGCTAACACTGATGATTGTAAGTGGCACTGTAATATTTGCGTACAAAGCAATGTCGATTTCCCTTCCTGGTGCATCGTTTTCTTCATGGTACAATAGAAGTGATTTATTATTTCCAGTAGTAGCCGTAACTGTAAAGTGGCCTAGTCTTCGATTAAGTATTTCAGCTGTAATTAGAACACTAAGTGGTACTGAACATTGCGTTCTTTTCTCAGACTCGGTCTACCTATTCCTTTTCATTATTTGTCACAGTTTGTTTTGACAGTACCTCATATTATGAAACTCCCATTCTATCTGATATTCTGCCTACATGGACAATGAGGTTTCGTTTCTAATATTTCAACCAAAACCTTATTGATAGTAAATGAAGGTTTAAATTCCATATATATATATATATATATATATATATATATATATATATATATATATATATATAAGAATTATCAATATTATTAAGACATAGCATCAACATTATTAAGACACAGTGCTAGATATTGGTTCCTTTGAACCCGTATGCTCGTTACTAATAAACTGAATGAACTGAAAGCTGCTATTTTCATTGTCATTTATTTTGAACGAGAATAGAATGCGCTTAGGCCCCTGCAGCTCAAGTGGAGTTTCCACATTTTCCAAGGCAAACACTGCCTGTTAGGATGTTATCTTACTAACTTACATACATTTAAACTGATTCTTCATTAAGATTTTGATCGCAATTTGAATTCTGAATCAGGACAAAATTTCAAAAAGAAATTGCTTTGTTGCTTTACTGATGAATTAGGAAAGGTTGGCTACACACTATGCTCAAGGAGAGAAATGCTTATATTTCCTTGCAGCAATTAAAATATAAATTAAACACAAAAGAATTGTTCTTGGTTAACGTTCTGATTGTTCGTTTGTAGCACAATTTATTATGTGTCCTACAATACCTCTTTATTTATCTAAGTATTTATGATGCTGATATATATATATATATATATATATATATATATATATATATATATATATATATATATATATATATATATATATATATATATATGGGACCCTTATGACGAGTACTGAAGGCCCTTTAAAATGTTTCATTATAAAAGCAGGACTTCACGTTTTTAACTTTATCTTAATGTTCAGCATCAAACTATTCTGCTTCACCCTCCTGTCACTTGTATTTCTTACCAGATGGGACATTCTCAAAACACCTAGTCTTTGTTTTTAAATCAAGCGAACCCTCTGCCCCTTTTAATCAAATGGCTAGGATGAAACATAGTACAAGATATATCATCTCGATTATATGAGTAATATGATTATGACTTTGTTCCACTGAAACACATAATAGCGATGGTGAGTTGTGAACAGCAATAACAATATGAGCCAATGTACATTTTCGAAATGATTATTGGACAGAAATTTAATGCAGTATCCCTATTAAGGTTATAAGGACAAACACAACATTGAACAAATATTCTGGAAATTTGAAGACACAAACAAGTTTAGATAATATCCATGTAAGCAAATATATAATGAAATTGAATAAATGCATAGATAAGAAATTTTAAATTCTTGTGTTGCAATAGGAACACTAAGCTAAAACCACTGGCATACTAGTGCAGCAACATGTGTAAACGTGCGAGAAAAATAAAGACCAACGTTAGAATTTACTCTGCAGTCAGACATTAATGACAATGAGCACAGCGTAATGTAAAGTGACCACAAAATGAGCGCCGTTTTCAAAATCGTCAAACAATGACAAATAAATAAATCAATATTTCATAACATTCAACAATCTTCAACAAGGTGATTGAACAATTAATCGACTTTAATATATACAATCAATGTATATATCTTGAGATTATTGTTTGTTTACAAGTTTCGACGGAGAAAAGTATTGTCATAGAGAGTTGTGTCAAACAACAGCATTTACTGCAATGCGGTTTATATTGTGTTGAGCTCCAGAAAACATATTATTGGATTAAATGATCATGGATGGGTATTTATCGATGTGTAAATTTTACCTAATCACTCACAAAGTAAATAAAGTCCGAAGGACTTTTATAAACTTTGTGAGTGATTAAGTAAAATTTACACAACGATAAATACCCTGTCACGATCATTTAATCCTTATAATTCCAGTTTGCTTCCTTTCTAGCATCAGATCAGCGGATTTAATCAACATAACATTCACTTTTATGTACGTCGAAGATTTCTTTCACTAGCTTCTTAACTGCGATAGAATCCATAGCCCCATGTTCGCTAGACTCATCGATTCTTTATACAGTTTTACCGGGCAGAATGTGATAGTGGGTTATGCCAGTGATATATTGTTATGATCATTATTTTAATATATAAAAAATGGTTGTTGCAGTTAAACCAGGAATATTCCTATTTTTTTTTTTTTTGAAAATTACGCTTGCGCATGGCACGTGTTGTTATAGCAACGTTTTCGTTGCTTTCTACGCATTTCGATTTTTCAAAAGCAAAATCGTGCCCATTTTTAGTGAGATCCCTTGGTGATATAAGACCCTGACCTTTAATAACCACTGCTGTAACATGATGTCAAGGTGAAATGGAATAATTTCTGAAGATTGACTTCTAAAGCCTGCCATATGCCTTCTTCGGCAAAGGAGATGAGTGTTGGAGTGCTGGAAGGTGTGCAATTTCATCGTTTTAACATCTAATGGTCGATTTTAATCTGTGGCTTGTCATTTTTGATCGGAAATCACAGGAGTGGGTGGGTGGGAGCTTGTTGTTGTTATTATTAGGGTGTGAGGCGTTGATATAGGTAAAGCTTCACATCAAATGATCTGGAAACAAGGAACCAAAACTAGTCCGCAGAATTTATCGAGGTGTACAAAATTCAAGATCAGTATCACGTGACCGTTTACATCCAATCAAAACGTAGAAAACGCAGTCAATTCATAAAGAAACTGGACTTATACTCCAATATTTTAAAAAAGGTACAGATTTACGGGTTAGATTATATGTTCACAACATTGGAATAACATTGACCTTAACAGGAATATAATTAACACAGTTCATAAAGAAGAAGGAAATACATTACTTATTCGATGCCGGTAAATTAACACATTTATAATATCATAATGTGACAAAACAACTTGAAGATCTCGCAAAATGTGCATTGTCTGTCTACAATGATTAGGAAGCAGAAACAGTTTATAATAAAACAAAACTGTAAAACATAAGAACACTACAGTTAATGACAATACATTATCACTATATATATATTTTCTCAAAGAACAAGTCAAACGAAAGTAAAACTAAAAAGTGAGATGACACAACAAGCGATACTAGATTAATTTCCAAAGAGCGAAAGACCCAAAAATGCAGTCTGATAAAGTAAAATAGTTCCAGAACGGGAAATTATAGCATTTATGGAAACGATAACACTGAATAATTATTAATTTATTTTGACCAAACATATTTATAGGGGTACAAATGGACAGAACCATTAAATATTTGAATATATAAATATTTCATTCAAAATGAAACAAAAAAATGGATTGACGTATCACAACTATTATTTCATTATTGCATGCATTCAAATAAGATCAGCAAACCCGATTCCTATTAGAGCAGTTTAAGAAGAAAAGAGATTAATGGTATTCATCCAACTATTTTGTTAACTGACATATCCTATGTTTGGGTCGCCTTAAATTTGTTGCAGGCAAAACTTAGTGTTTTTAACACTACACAATCTTTTCAAATGTCTGCGTGTATAAAGGAACCGAGGATATATTTAAAAACTAGAAAATATTTTTGATGATTAATCCATTATTAATTATACGGATTCTATACGACCAACAAAGCTGAAGAAACTTAGAGGAGTAACACCATGAACGATAACAATATGTCACGGACTTGTGTGTACTTAATGCCAATGCTATTATATGTGAACGAAAATGTGCTTGTATTTTGTTACCGCGCACGACGTCACTCGTGGGTGTTTACGTCTTTAGATATTTCAAAACACTTAGTTCGGTTCACCCAATGCTGCACGAGCAAGGTGCATGCATAGAGAAAACCGATTACCTTAAACTCTCTGATAATGGATTTCACCATATCCAGGGTACTTATAGAATAATTTCGGACTGTATTATCGCATCACAATGAGGTTTGCCAGGACGCTGATCACTTTACGGATTTCTTCCTTACTAACATAAAACCTGTAGGACACATTACAGTGGGGTCTACGCAACCTAACTAGATATTGATTGTGTGTTTAGAAATGCATACATCACTAACCTTTACCGGTGGCTTCCTGATCAAAACCAAAGTCCTGTAAGGCAAAATATCTTCAGTGGGCTCTGCCCTACTAAACCAGATATTGATTGTGTTTTGAAAATTAAATACACTAGTAACCTTCACGGGAACAATCTTCAAGTGTAGAGCTATATGAAATCTAAAATTGGATTCCGTGTTGCTGTCTTAATTATGAATACTAAATTGGATGTTCCAGTATTGATTAAAAATTTTAGATAGCCAGACCTCTGTCATATAGCAAGTTATCATATAGATTATAGTGTGTTTCAAGTTAGCCATTTTCTAAATGAATATAAGAATTTAATTGATTAATAGTTTGCTAGTCTCAGAGGATAAGAAAATCTTCTAGTTTTCATCATACAGTGAGATTATATTTTTAGGATATATCTATAATTATATCCTCTTGTTAAATAATCTCGTCGAGTAGATTTGAAGAAATGGTTTGATATGTAACGAAGTAAATTAATGCGCTCGCATGCATTTGATATATCGTTGCATTCGTACTGTGAGGTGTCGTATAACCCTTATCATACTGTGAAGATAGCGTTGGCTTGGACGGTGGTATTGGTTCTTTCGCATTGAGAGACAAAAAATTCAGGACCAACGAGACTAGATCGAATATGGGTGATCAATACTTGTGGATAAAACATAATTCATATTTTTATCCATTATGTGCTTGTTTATTTATGGTATGTACAACCGATAACGTGATAGACGAAACATTGTTCTTTGTTTTGTATTAAAATTGTAAAGATTGTTCGTCCATGTTGATAGTTCTATATCAGTCGTATTTGTGCATATAATCCATTAGTTAATTCTAGTTTCGTTACTACGTTCGGTTAAATGTTCAGATTAGTTCCAGTTAGGAACGATCTAATTTCCTTAGAACAGTTGTTTACCTCAATACGCATCACTCTGTTTAATTCATTAATGGTCATTACGCGCACTAGTATGGTTTTAAATTCTTTCATCTTTCAATTACATTGTAAATAAACATCTCATTAATGAAATTGCTTTCATTTTCTTCATTAAAGTTAAATTCTAAAACGGCATTAAATATAAATAATTGACAAAAAGTTGGGTTTTCCATCATCTGACGTGGAACACAACGTAAATAAAAGTAAATTTCTCGATAACGAGTGAAAAATAATTATCAACAATTAATACGTGAAGCCTACCTTTCATTGCTTAGCGTTCATTTCATTGCATTAACTTTTATCAACATTCTTGACACATTTTATGATGTACTCATCCTGGTGTGGAGAGAAGAAGGGACAAAGTGAGAAGAAAAATAATAGAAAACTATAGAGGCCTAGCTATGGAAATTAAGTTCTGCACATCATTCATACATGCAGTAATATTTTCTAAATGGAAAGGAAAGTATTTCGAAACGTGATGTTGCCACTCTGGCCACCTAATTGGTCTCCCACTAATATATTTCAGTATCTCAGTATGGAACAAATAACACACATATCAAACAAAGTGGCCTATGATATGTTTAACGAGATAACAGCTAATGGCAATATTAATCATGGGAACCTTTAACTTTCTCACAAACGTTATTACAAAAATACTGTAGGAGTTAGACGAACAACCTTGCATTGATTTCATTGAGAAATATTTATATCATGTATTATTTCAGTGCATCCGTAAAACCTTGTTGACACATAACATCCTGGTTATCTCTCTTATAAAGTTGTTTAGTATGTCTTTTACCGAATGTCTTGCCGATTAGTGATTCGCATGCTTGATACAAAGCAGCATTTAAAAACAAAATAGTGAAGTGCATGTTAATCGTATCAAGTGTCTTGGCTTTTAGTAGGATGAAAAAGCATACGGTTGCAATTCCGACCGTCCCAGAATGGTCTATTGCACAAAACGTCCCTGTAATTTTATTTCAAACCATCTATTTCCAGAAAATGAAACATAATATATACTGTTTAATGGACAGGACGCAGGACGCAGGATGTATTCAGGTTTGTGCCCAACATAAGTATAATTGTCTTGGTGCATATGAACTTATGAATAATTATCTGTATCTTATCGAAATGAAACACATTAAAACCGCACAAACTATATGACGAACCTAATTATTATTGTTATTCTTTGGATGGCGTACACAGGATTATCACCGTTCTTTTTTTTAATTAAACAGCTTAGATGTTTTCTTGGCTCTTAATTTATGGATAGAAATCAAGTAGGTAAAACACCAATCATTTGAGCACCTATTTCAAGGATGCGATGCTATTGCGTTGAAGGATGCAAAACTTAACATTTAAACAAGATTTATGTCATACAATTCACCATGATATATACATTCATTTCTCACATGTCTGGTTAACTTTTAATTTATTTGAGACTTCATTTGGATGTAGACAAAATGTAATTGCCCTCTTGTTGCTTTTCAATAAGTCCTTCAGCTCAGGAGTAGTGCTGCAGAGTGAATGGTACACACGCGATACGTTCAATTCGTCCAGTTTCAAGGGGCATTCTCAATGTGGCATGTAGCTGTTTGTTCTGACGAGGATGTATGAAATCAAAAATGTATTAATAATAAAAGGGTTAGATTTGTCCATTCCACATTACTCTACAGTTTATGATAAGGCATCCACTGGAGACCCTGGTCGGGTCAGTAGTGAGGAATTTAATAAATTGTGGCTGCGAAGGCATCACGTTTTAAAATTAAACATCTGAAAATCCGTTTGACGTTTGAAAATTAGTAAACAAATGAGTGAGTGACAGACGTTTACATTCTAGTTTGTGTGTATGCCAATAAGGTAGAAAATATTTTTTGCAGTTCTGTATAAGCAGACGTGGTCGATAGATCTCAAATTGTTTGATATTCCTACTAAGGTGCACATAAGTGATGTACGTTCTTCAGATCCGTTTATTTAGGATGCAATAATTACGTTTTAGACTTTCTTTTGGGATAGAGGTTATCACACTTCCAACGGAACACTCGTACAGAAAAAGCAAATAATTCGATTCCAAATGAAAACGAAATGTAGCAATATGTAAGAACAATAACTTAGTTATAAATAATATACTGTGTATCCAAGAACTGGTTGTTTAAATGCCAATGCTAATAATAAAGGATCTGCATTTGATTTGAGCCGTATATTTTGCGGCAATTTGCTTATTTGGAATCAGTCAATATCAGTTTGTTATATGATAATTTAAAGGCAAGAATTAGTTCTCTATCACCATATGTAGGGATATTACTACTAATTATTTTACACACAGATTACAAGTCTGCTGATAGGGGAACAGACAAAATATTGAGTACTAAATATTTTGAAATACACCTATTGGCAATAAATGAATTTACATTTCCAGGATATATTTCATGAAAAACAATCTATATACTATAACTGAAAACAAAATATTTACTATTTTGATATCCTGTATTTAATTTCATACTAGTAAGAAATAATACCGCCTCTAAATGCTAGGCCATCTTATTAGGTGCAGACCACTGACTCCCCCTTTTTAGTAGCAAGAGGCTCAATGAAGATTTTCTGTGAAACACGCATTTTAAGGCTGGAGTTTCTAATTAATGAAATTATGTATGTTTGTATATCAATCTTGTGAAAACATGTTTTTTTGTAATATGTTAACACTGAGTTCTGTGGAAAATGATTTAGGGGCCCGACCCCCTTTACGATGACTTAGCCACCTTGAAAATCCTATATATAAACAAAATAAGCAGGCCAGAAAATTACTTTGTACCTAGAAATCAAACCAGCGCATCCAGTCTTTCAAGAATCGGATATCAAATCTACACGGCCCTGTACCTAGCCTTCAGAATGGATGAAGCATGCTGGAATGAACAGACTGGAAGTGGAAGAGAACCAACTAACTCTGTTTGCATAAATTTAGCCCCATATAAATGCAAAAACCGCACTTTTTATGTTTGGAAACTCAAGTTATATGAAAATGGGAATTGAACTCATGCAAAAAATAGTGGCAGCAATCACATCAAAACCCGTATACTCCAGATCTCTGAACTTTTCGGCTTGACCTTGCGCTCATGCCAAACGGGAATAACGGAAAATATATCGAATGAAAGGAATCGAAGTCAATGATAACACAGTGGTCAATAAAATGAACTTTAATACTAACGTATCGACAGAAAGCAAAGATACAGTTTCATTAATCTATACTACTCCAATTCACCAGATTTAGTTACAGCTACTCCAGTTGGTACCCCCGAAAAATATATACTATACTACGGTATCTGTACTATCTGTACTATTTGAATTCTGAATTTTGTCAACTATCTGTCCAATGTGTATTATCTATATTATCTGTATCATCTGAAATTATAGCATGGAAAAATGACTCAAATGTCAGCTTTGGACAACTTAGTGAAGACAAAGTGATGGTTGAGATCACAAAAAATATCACAAAAATAAAGAATTTACATACAATATTGATTTAATTTAAGGTGCTACTACACGGACGAGGATACTTTCAACTGCAGATGTACTATGGAGGATAAATTTAGTTCATTATAAGAGCATCATAAAATAAAAGGTCATTTAATGTATTCCAAACGTATTACAGAGGATACATTGATTGCAGAATATATGCACGCTACTGTAGAAGCAAATATACGGTAATGGATAAAGCAAAACAGTCTTTAAATGAGAAATTTGGTCAGTTAAGTCAAGGAAGTCACAAGAGATGACTGTATTAGATACCTTGGCTCTACGGGAATGAGCGATGTCTCCCATAACTCTCCCATTTCTTTCTCATACCTCTACCATACATCTTCGATACTTCACTCTTTACTTTCTTCCTTGAATGGCTTCAGAAGTATCCTTGAAGGTATTTTGAGTTGTGCAATGTATAAATGAATACAAGATTGAAACAACTGCTAAATACACTTATCGTTATCTAGCAGCTCAGCTTAACGCCCATTTTAACTCTAGTTGGTACATCCTCAGAAACATTCATAACTGTTAAGCGCAAGATATATTCTTCACGCACGTAA